>JBAMYA010045653.1:0-11555 GCA_037176975.1 Arrhamphus sclerolepis | reverse complement strand
CTATCTATCTATCTATCTATCTGTCTGTCTGTCTGTCTGTCTGTCTGTCTGTCTGTCTGTCTGTCTGTCTGTCTGTCACACACACATAGTTGTCCTGAAGCCTGACCTTTTATAGTGTAAAAATCAATGCTTTATGAATAAATTTGTGTCTAGCCAAAGGTCTAGGTCACACTTAAAAATAGCTTGATTTAAAATAAAATAAAGTAAAATTGCACATATGACATTGCTCAAACGGTGGATGCTGTATAGACTTTTTAGTTTACACTCTAATTTAAATCTAGTGTGGATGAAATAATGAAAGACTGAAAAGCACAGAAAGGTAGTGTTTCTGAGAAACACAGTGGAAGGGAAACTATGGATGAGATTACAGCTCACTGTTTAATTAGCTCCTTGTACTATGCTCTAAGCCTCTGCTCTGTTGGCTTGGGAACATGAGCTCAGGGAATTAAAGTTAAGCTGCCACATAAGCTTTGTGGTGAAACATAGCTGACTCTGCTCTTGTATAAGTGTCAGACTGATGGGGAGTGAATGAATCAAATGGTCAATGCATATGATGACTCATGGACTGAAAACATCTGCTACGTTTTCAGTGATTAAATGTGCCACCACCATACAGAATTATGAACCAGGGATACAAACAAAATGTGTAGCCAACAGTGTTATCATAACCTTGCAGCCTAAGAAAGGCATAACAAAAGTATAAAAGAAAGAACACATTTTTCACTTTAAGATGTAAAATTTGAAGTTCTTATCCAATTGAACATACACACGTTGTTGCTCCAGCCTTACTTGGCTATTGCTGATGATTTGCTAATAAGCCAATGTAAGCAAATTCTTTAAAACATGCTGTTGCGTGACTGACCACTGAATCAATTTTCTGACTTTAAATGTTGTTCTTGTCCTACTGCTATGTATAGTGCCTTACAGACAGATAAGAAGAGACACACTCATTCTTTTCTCAGCATCAAATATCAAAACCCATCCTGCTAGCATTGATTAGCACAGTTGCTGTGACATGTGAGAGAATAAGCCTCCAAAAAACTCTAATATGTTCCTATTTACATGTGACTTGTGAAAAAAAGAAGACGAAGAAAAAGTTAAATGAGATACAACAATCTTATAAGCTGATACAGTCAAGGATCGATATTTTAATTTTGGCGATGTGCCTAAACCGAAAACCCTGTCAAACCCCAAAATTGAAGGCATTTGTGATCAAATAATTTTAATGTGAAAGAATTAGCCTGAGAATTATGCCAAGGTAGGCCATGTTGGAGAAGAGGATATGTCACTGGAACACAGGCTAGCTGATCGACTTCACTGACATCTTAAACTATCTGATCACATGTTGCGTATCTAGAGTGCAGTTCCATGAAATCACCACGCTCAGGCAAAAAAATAATACTTTCTCACAGTATCTGTTTATGATATCATTGTATCTCATTTTATGTTGTAATTTCTACAACATGTACAAGTCACTATGTGCAAATAAGAGCATTTAGGAGTTATTTTGATATTTATTTTGTTACTTGGCGTTTGGGCGTTCTCTCTGAGCTCGTGTGGGTTTTCTCTGGGTACTTTGGCTTCCTCACACAGCCCAAAAACATGTGTGTTAAATTAATTGGTGTTTCTGTAGGAATGAGTGTATTTGTAGTCATTTGTCAACATGTGGTCTTGGGATGGACTGGTGACTTTTGCCCGATGAGAGCTGGGATCTCCAGCAGAAGAAACCATGAAATAAAATATGAAAGATCTGTTTATATGTCTGTTAGCAAACCTACTTGTACAGCAACATAAAGGAACGATCTGCACCTGCCTTCATCTTGTCTTCCCTTTTGGTTTTTTAGCTCTACTGAGTGACAGTCTGCCTGAGATTTACTCTTGCTTGGTCTCTTGCTCAACCATTCTCTCGTTTTCTCTTTCTCATCTTCTTTCATTACTTTCTTAGTTACTTAGTTAAGGATCTTTGCTGTGCAATACATGCAAAACGAAACATGAGCTAGCCTCAGTTTACTGTTGATATGTGACATGGTGATGTAAGGTGACGTGTCTCTGGATTCAAAAGCTGCTTTGTCAGTTTCTGCTGGCAGCAGGCCTGGATGGATCATGAGAGTTCAAAAACAGTTCCTATAAAAATTACCAAATGTTCCATTAAATGACAATTGAAACTGATATTTTATTATGATAAATTCATTTTGTTCTGCTTGAAATACCAAGTTCCATAATGTTGTGACCCATAAAAGTCATTGAGCCATCTGTTCTTGATACTAAACAAATAGTTTTGGTTTGTAAATGTAACTAAGATTTTATGTTGCCTAATCAAAAAATAATTCAAAAGTAAACAACAAATAGAAAGGAAACAGAAGACAGCCAAGCGGCCTTAAAATTAGGTCTCACAACTGAAAATCATAATTCTAATTGTTTATTTCATTTAAACTCGAAAGTCAGAGATTGGAACTTTGAATGTCAAACTTAATTTTAACAAAATAAATATAGTTATGAAAAGTAAAATTATCTGAGTTTGTTTAAGATTCAGAAGTAAGAGTAGACAATGTTTTTCAGGTAAAGACAGCTACACTAACACTCGAAACCTTTAACTTATCGCTACTGGACCAAACAAAGCTAGGATCACTGCACCTTGAACAACCTGTGTTAACTATTTAACATGGCCTTTCATTTTCTTTATTCCACATCTTATTGTTGTAATTTGTTGCCACCTTGGTTGGTGTTGAATAGTCACATAGGCTCCACTATTACCCATGAATTTCTAATTATTTTTTTTATTTATTTAACAGGACATGTCAGACTACGTTGCTTATGTTGCAAAGGATTTCATCAATCAAAGAGGTAAGTTGCAGTCTGGGGTTTATGGGATTTTTCTGCTCAGTTTTGATCAAATCAAATCAAACTTTATTTATATAGCACTTTTCATACAACAGTAGAGAAAAGTGTTTTATATAATAATAAAATCAACACTAACATTTAAAAACTCACACACTCATGGTTAAAATCACACATCAGGTCATTTTCGCACATATCATCACATTGATACCCACCCCCCCAACCAAACATCAGTCATAAACCTCATAAACATCTGGGTTGACGCTGATGGCCCAGAGTTTTCTGTGACTGGTATTGAAACAACATCTCTTTGTTTCACTCTCTGGTAGCCTGTCACATTCTGGAGTGCCCCCAGGGTCGAGCCAATGAAGTTATCAACAGCATCGGTCAGGCCTTTGAGACTCGCTTCCAGAACCTCCTCAGCCAAACATCAACACCTCTCTCCCCAAGGTTGTGCAGCTGTTGGTGTGACACAGCATTGGGAATTTAGATGCATCGTCAGCATCTAAACTTCTGCATGTTTCTACACTCAGGCCATCTGTGAGGCTCTGTCCCAAATGGTGCTCAGAGAAAACAGCAGCAGAGGAAAAGTCGAAGGTCGAGGGTGAAGTCAGCTTGAAGAGGGACTACTACAATGTCATCCCAAGAAAGACGGCACGACCCGATGGACAAGAGGAGCTGCAGGTTGCATGGAAGGAGAACAAACAGGATACTGAAATACAAGAGGTGGTAGTTGAATTGTAGCAATGAAACACTACACACACCAATATATACA
This sequence comes from Arrhamphus sclerolepis, assembly GCA_037176975.1. NCBI lineage: Eukaryota > Metazoa > Chordata > Actinopteri > Beloniformes > Hemiramphidae > Arrhamphus > Arrhamphus sclerolepis. The sequence continues at coordinate 7,942 of JBAMYA010045653.1, read as the reverse complement.
TATAAATATATATATATATAAACACATTCACATATATATACGAATAATTTGACTTGCTTTGCAGTAAAGTAGTTAATAAAAAACGTTAATGGTTACCTTGTGTGGTATTTCAGAAGTGGACTTTGTAATAGGAACTAATATGGTTTTAACATGAAACCAGAACACTAGGATTCAAAATCATCAAAGGAAAAGTATAGTTGAAGAATCATGTGATTATAATTAAACATATATTTTACATAAACATTTTCATTTCTACATTTGTCTAAGATATTTTATTTGAGCAATATTGGTTCAAAGAATTAAGGTGGCAATAGAAGAAAAGGATCTAAGCAGGAAGTGATTTGCTCTTAACCAGCAATCATTCTGGGAATTGAATCAGCATCTTTCCTGTCATGACCTCACGTCTCGAACCCTTAGGCCATCACTCCCTCAGAATACGCACACAAGCAAAGATATGTTACGTCTGCTTTGTATGACTCACTCACTGGGTGCTGTTGCAGGTCTGTTTGTCTCCACCTGTTTCCTTGTACGAGAACTGCTCCATCACAGAAGAAACTCCAGCTCCACCTGCAGGTAAAATCCATTAACAATCTCCAAGCCCAACTCTTGTGTGTGTAAATTTATGTTCCTGTTAGCATGTGCAGCCATGAAAAAGTACTCCCTCTTTTCAGTTCTGAGGTTTTATGTTACAGGACAAATTTAAATGAACAACTCCATCAGATATTTCGCAGTGAACAGAACTACACTGAAGAACAACACCAGTGGGTGCATCACTACTTGAGTAGTCATTTTCTGTATGATGTCAGTTTCTCATTTGGTTATAAAAATGTTTTTGATCATTTATCTTTACAATGTCGCTTCTGTTCATTGAGGCTTGCTGGCATTCTTTGATACACAGCTCTCTTAAGGTCTCAGTACAGCGGGTTGTGGTCTGGACTTTGAGTAATTGCAGCATCATGATTATTTTCAATCATTCCGTTGCAGGTCTGTTGGTGCACATTGCAGCAACAAGCTCATATCTTGTCAAGTCCTGTCAAAATGCTCAGATCTGTGCTTTCTCTGTCCATTTTAATAAAGAATGCAACCCGTGCAGATTTGAGATGGCCTTGAACACATTTTGCATCAGCAAGAAAATGCAATATTGGAAGACAAAGTTAACTAATTATGAATAACAACTTCAAAATACCAGTTTTTTTTTAATTTATGAAAATAGAACTGATTTGAAAAACATTCTCTGTTTCCTCCTGCTTGCTGAACTTTGACATCATCAAGTTTGCTGCCATCCCAATAGCATAAAGACCAAATTGTGTCTTCCCATTCTCTAAGGCAGGGATGGCAACTTCAGGCCTTGAGGGCTGCTGTCCTGCATGTCTTGCATGTTTCCCTGCCAGAACACACATGATTCAAATGAATGATTCACCATCAGCTTGTCATCCAAGCTTCCACAAGTCTGTTAATGACATGTTCATTTGAATCAGGTGTGTTGTACAAGGGAAACATGGAAGACGTGTAGGACAGCAGCCCTTGAGGCCTGGAGTTGCCCATAATTGCTCTGCAATATGTTTTCCCAAGTCAAATTTAGCAAGTGTGAGCAACTACACGAGTTCAAACTTAGGAAACTTGGTAGTGAGACATGGCCTCACATTAGGCTCTTTAACATTTTGGCATAAAGAGAGTTCATTGTTGAATCAATGACTACAAAGTTCCCAGGCCATATGGTAAAAAAAATAATTCTCTTTGGTCTCATCTGTCTAAAGGACATTATTCATCATGTCTTATGAATACAAATTTGCAAATGTCAGGGGCGCTATTGTGTTTCTTTAAGATGGAAAAGCTTTCTGCTACCATCTCTTTCAAAGACACCACACGTTATTAGTCCTTTTCTGATTGTTCTCTCAAGAACAATTTAACAAATTTAACAATCTAATAAACAGCAGCCTTCAGTGTCTGAAATGCAGCTTTTTATTTATTTATTTATTCATACTATAGTGTGAACTTGCTGAGGCATTCATCCCTTTTCACTTCAGAATGGCGGCTTGTAAATGGTTGGAACGGGTAGAGAAAAGTGTCAGGTGTTATGTGTGATAAAAGACTATCAGCAAGAATGAAAGGAAAGGTGTACGAGACAGTGGTGAGGTTCACAATGTTGTGTGATTTAGAGAGCAGGGCACTGAAGAAAAGACAGGAGGCAGAATTGGAGATTCATGGATGGAGTGGACATGAAGTTAGTTGGTGTGAGAGGTGCAGGTGCAGTGGATAGGGTTAGATGGAGACAAATGATTCCCTGTGGCGACCTCTGAAGCGAACAGCTGAAAGGAAAAGAAAAAGACGCTGGCCTTAAAACCACTCCTAGATTGTTGGGCTGAGACAGTTTGTTCATAAAGGACATCACTGATTTCAATCCTCTTTGGCATTATGTTAATACATACCTGAATACTTCAGACCTGTGTGGCTCAGAAACTATAAGTGTGCTTACTGTAGTTTTTCCATACACTGTTTCTTCATTTGGTTTCTCAGTTTTTGTTCAAATATATAAAGACATAGTGTAATGCACCATATTGGTGTTGGTCTGTGCTTTTATTGAACTAATTTTAAGTTCTGGTAAGCACCTGATGCATTTTTTTCCCCCATTTGGGGTATGTAAAAATTAGGGTGTATTTTATTTTATTTTCTTGGTGGAAATTACTTATTTGAGAAAATCTCTGTTGTTCACTGTTTTGCTCCCCCTGTTTTATATCCATCAGACTCAGTGAAGTCTGAGTTCACTGCTGAACAGTCCAGCTCTCACTCTGAACCTCATGTCCAGACCTCAATCCAGGAAGAAAGTTGGTTTCACGGCAGGTTAGTACTTTCAACTGTAAGTGACATAAAATCTTTAATATGTCTTCCTATGAATTCACATCCCCTGTACTTTTCTCAGTAAACTTTCCTCCCTTTATCTCAGGATGGGCAGAGAACAAGCAGAGTCACTTCTCACCTGCAGCGGGGATTTCCTGGTCCGAGAGAGCAGCTCTGCCTCTGGTCAGTACGTTCTCAGCGGTATGGAGGGAGGAAGTGTGCGACACATACTGCTGGTTGATCCTCACGGGCAGGTAAATGTTGGATATGAAGCATGTGATCACAGTGAAGAGAGAGTGGTGGCAGTTTTTAAGCTTGTCCTTCATGACTTTTTGTGTTTCTATTGTCAGGTGCGTACACGTGACCATGTGTTTCAGAGTGTCGGTCACCTGGTGCGATTCCACATGGAGAAGCAGCTGCCCATCATTTCTGGAAGCAGTGAGCTATGTCTGAAGCAGCCAATCCTACAAACACACTAATGTTCATAGACTCTTCATGTACATATGAGACTTTAACAGTATGTTTTTCTCTCACTCTATCTCTTTTTAGCTAAGCACACCTTGCGTGTGTTGAAAGAATAGACCAAATGTAAATCCTTACATTAGCTGCCTGATTATATTAAAACAGCCTCTTGGCACATTGAACATGATTTCTGGTGAGCTGTGATCATTTGTATCAGCTACGTATCTTGGAGACACTATGATATTATTTGGTGATTACAGAGTTCACTGTTTATGTTATGAAGTGGTGCTCTTTTTTTCCCTTTTTTTTAATCTAAATCTTCTTCTTGGGTCTTTCTGTTTCTGTCCTGTGCTTGGAGCCAGCAGTTAACCTGCAGAACATCCGGTATCGCAGGCTGTACTTGCCGGGAGAAATTTAACTAAATTTTTACAGACTATTTATTCTAAATTTGTCTTGTGTTTGAGTGTGCTTTAGATTATTATTATTTAATACCCAATGCTTTTCCATTCTTGCTTTTCAAAAGCAGCCTTTCATCATTTTCTTACTACAGACTTTGTAATGAAAACATACACAGATGGATATGTAGTCTGTCTCAGATATCTGGAAAAAATGTAGTTGGAATCCCTCCCACAAGACATAAAAACCCATTTTTAGTTTTTCACAGACTGAGTTTGTAATTTCTTAATTATTTCTACATCTCTAACTGAAAAGGCACACACAAATTTGCTTTAACATGTACACATCCAAGGACTCGCTCATAAAAGATGGTCTTAAAGCATCACAAAGGATCTTTCAGTATTTTTAACTCAGCGGGTTTCCCCAGAGATGTGGAGGTTAAAAGGCTTTTACAACACTGTGGCATCATTACATTATGGAGCTGCTTAGTGGTCTCTGTTGTGATGTCTGAAATTGCATTGTGCTTGATATCTGACATTGTACTGTTAAATGATATGCAGTTATCATAAGATACAACCGGGACACGTGTCCAAAGTTAGTTTGAATAGTTTTTGATGATAGCAGGACCGGGAGACTGCAAGAGCTAGATGATGCTTCCTGGAAGGCAAATATCCCAATGAAACTGCATCTGATATTTGATCATGAAAACAAGAAAAAAAAAAACTAAAGAAAAACAAAACTCATTTGTGCTGGTTGTGTGTGTTGATAGGACATGAAGTTAGTTGGTGTGAGAGAAGAGGATGCAGAGGATATGGTTAGATGGAGACGGATGATTTGCTGTGGCCCCTGAAAAAAAAGAGAAACATGACAAAAAGATATATAGCATGCAGACAGAGCTAGGGTTTTTCTACACAAGGGGCTATTAACCAACTTTATCATTGTGGGGTTGGAGTTTAAGATGCCGTCATACATCTGCTTCAACAAACCCACAGTCATCTGGACAAAACAGCACTGAGGATCATATTTTTTGACTTCTCCAGTGTATTTAACACCATCCAGCTGCTTTACTACATAAGAAACTCCAGAAGACTCAGCTGGACATCTGCACAGCCACCTGGATTTCTGACAAACAGTCTCACAAACAGGCCACAGTTAGTGAGACTGAATGGTTGGTCAGCAGCACAGGAGCACCACAGGGGACTGTACTCTCACCATTTCTCTTCACTCTGTACACCACAGATTTCCAGTACAAGTCTGAGTCCTGTCATCTGCAGAAATATTCCAAATATTGCAGTTGTGGGTGTATCAGTGATGGACAAGAGGCTGAGTACAGAGAACTGGTGGATTACTTTCTGATATGGTGTGGGAACAATAATTTTATCTTGAATGTGAACAAGACAAAATAGATGACCGCGGGTTTTAGGAGAGCCAGGATTACACCAAATAGTATTTCCATCAAGAAGTGGCTTTAGTTGGGCCCCGCAGTGTTTGCAGCATCAGAGGCAGTGACTTAAAGAAACTGAATAAACTGATAAAGCAGACTTGCTGTGTTCTGGGGCCTCTGTGCAAGAGATTGTTCAAAGGAGGAAAAACAGGAAAAAGGAAAAACATCCTGGACAATCTTGAGCATCCTCTACACCAGTGTTCTTCAACCCTGGTTCTCAGGGCACACTGTCCTGCTTGTTTTAGATATTTCTCTGCTCTGTCACATTTGTTTGGATGGTCATCAGCTTGTCTTCAAGGTCTATACAAGTCTGTCAATGACTGCGTATTGGATCCAAGTGTATTTGAGCAGGGAAACATCAAAATGCAGGAGAGCGAGCACTGCTCTTCACTACAAAATGATTCAGCAACAGAATGTCTTCTGTCACAGATCTGTTGTAACATAGACCTCTGCAGGAGATCCATCCTGTCCATGGTTATTATCATCTATAATGAGTCTTTGAAAAGACTTATGTAATGGATCAAGATTTTGTCCAACATCCTTGCACACCTCTGTTTTTGGTATGGTGTATACACATTTCATCAGTCACACCTGTTCAACTGTTTTATGTAATTAGAAAAACAAAGCTCAGGCAGCTTCTCTGCATTAAAAGTTTACATTTTTCTTAAACTAAAACTCGGGGCACAGATGCAAATTAGCATTAGTGACAGCAAAATGCTAAGATTTATGCTGTTAACTAATACCTAGCAGTTGCATCTTAATTTAATGATTGTGAGACTTAGCCTTAGTGAAAGCAGATATATAAATGTTCTTTCACACATTAATGACAACCAACATGGGAATTTGTGACTTTGCAAAAGGACTTTTGTTCACATTAAAATATCAGTTTCAGTTTCATGTGAAATAATATTTTCTTAACTTTGGAAGAACAGTCTAATTCAGTGGCCTCATGTCAATCTGCCAAAGTAACTTCGATCACCAGCTTATTGTTTTACAGCAATATGTCACACGTCATCAACAATGAAGATAGCTCACAGACTAAGAATCGAAAAATGAGTGAGTGACAAAAAGTTGTAAGCAGCCACTAGATCTCCAAGTTTATAGTCAGTACGTCTGAGCTGAAGATTGTAAAAGCTAATCCTTGTGCTGCTTTAAAATCTTCTGCTTCTGCTTCATTGACAGCAAATATAACTATCCTGTGAATCAGCGCCACTAACTGTTTGGGAATGGAATTGCATCAATTGATAATCTGATTGTCGTTCTTGTGCAAAAGTGCAAAGGTTTAAAATGAAAATGCTACTTTAATAAGCAAGTTCTCTGTTTGCTCATGTGCAATAGTTTGTGGTCCAACTTCTATGATTATTTCAGCAAGCAAACAGCAAATGCACGTCAGTTGGAAACATCTGACATGATTAACATGATTCAGTAAATCACATTAAAGTTAATAAGATGATATTTCCACATGTCATAAACTTTACATCCATAAATTAGCATGTCATAGTTTTATTTACATGTGTAGCAGACTCATATGATTTGAGCTTGATAATCATATCAATGCTATCGTCGTCATTCTTGTAGGTTGAACAGCCTGCACAAATTTGAGGAAGACTGAATTAAATTTTTAATTGAATGAATCCGTTGATTGAATTAAAGTATTAGAGTGACCAAGGACGCCTTGAGTTTAGAGATCTCCGGTAAGCACACAAAAGTACACATGAATAACTGCAGACAGGAAATGTGACTCTGCTCCTTTAGCTGAATGCTCATAGTTTGCAACTTAAGTGCATCTTAATTTCTATAAAGAACTTGCAGGGACCCAGCCAAGCAAGGAAAAGTGTTGTTGTTTTATATCTGCAGTAGTTTTGTGCACCTCTTAAGCACCACAGCAGGAATCTGGAACTCAGGCTGTGGAGACCCGTAGCATATTTAGGTTGTCTGGCCGGATCATCAGATGTCATACTAAATCCTACAGTGGGAAAGAGGACTCTAACCTGAGCGTCACCAGCTTTACTGCTGGGATGAAAATAAAAGGTGCTTTGGCAGCACCATGGAGCACAGTTTAAAGTATTTACCTGAGGACTTTTACTTTCTGAAGTATTACCCGATCATGAAAATCAGGAAACCTATCAAAAAGCAAAAGGTCTGAATATAACACTGTCAACATGGTAAGTGGTTTGCACTTATATAGGGCTTTACAACTGTAATGCTACAGCGCCAAAGCGCTTTACACTGTGAGCATTCAAAGTGGTTTAGCTGGTGGCCCATAATTGCTGATGTACCAACAGACACCACACATGTTGACAGCTGCTGCTCTGACAATAATAAGGAGTTCAGAGGTTTAACCACGCCATAACGGCCATACAACAGCCATACAACAGCCATACCCAGGAGGGGGCTTGAGCCACCAACCTTCTGGTTCATGACCAAACCCTCTACCAGTGAGCCACCTTCCCCCATCCTGAAAAGTGCAGTGACGAATCATGAAACGACAACAACTACACAATATCATTAAAGCCAACCAATCATAATTCTTCAGATGTAAATGGAAGAAAATTGTGTTCCCATCTGTATACACATGATACATAATACATTGTGTTATTTTCTGAAAAAGTCCTATTTGACAATAATTAAAAAAAAAAATTAACATTTTTAAATTGTAGTTTCATACGCACTTTTACAAATAGTATCTGACTCGCAGACTCTGTTTCAGACCATCACAGTGACTGAAAACCATCCATCCATCCATTTTCTATACCCGCTATTTCCTGTTCAGGGTCACGGGGGTCTGCTGGAGCCTATCCC
>JBAMYA010045652.1:0-11556 GCA_037176975.1 Arrhamphus sclerolepis | reverse complement strand
CACAGGAGTTTGTGATTTTGATCAACAAAGCACCTCTCCAGTAAAAGAAAAGATTAAAATATGAGGAATATGGTGAAGTATTTCAGTAAAAGTTGGACTAATGAACTTTTTTTTTTTTTTTTAGAATGATGTGACCTTTTTTAATTGTCATTAAAAAGCTGTAATATGTAATTAACGGTCTGCAGTGGTCCACAGTATTAAAAAGTACAATGAAACAGAAAGAAATTAAGGTATGCCCACCTGGGAAATATAGTTGGCACAGTTATAGAACGTATTCTCATTTTTAGTGAAAAGACAGCTCGGACAAACACACACACACGCCCACACACACACACACTTCAACGGCTAATTAAAAATGTTCACAGTGGAGCTCCCATCAAGACCTGGATCCATAATGATTTATTACCTAATGAATTGTTAACTTTTATTAACTAAAAAATGAAACTGTAATTAAAAGCCGAATTTTAAAGCATATATCTAACCTATAAAGGTAAATATTGGGAAGAACTGTGAAATGGGGTCTCGGCTGAAAGAAAAGAAAATGTATGGCAAACTTTCTGCCGTTGGAAAGGGACACAAAACGCAGCATAACGGCCAAGAGGCTCTTGTAGAGGCAGAGCTGAGCGCTTGGATGGAGTCAATGGAAAAGCCCACTAAACCACAGCATGTGTCATGCAGCAGAGCCGCGGGTCTTTGCCGGCTGGCATACGGACAAGCCCGGTCGGCTGGCACGGCCGCAGCTATAGAGCTGTTGTGTGATATCAGAGGGAAACAGATTGAGATTAGTCCTCTGTGATCCACACGGGAGAAAAGAGGGATGGAGGCCGAAACCACGGACTGAGAGAGAAGCAACAATAGGGCTTTAGAGCTGATTTGATTATTTTGCGAGGGGTTGCTCCAAAGTAGACTGGGAGAGAAGATCATCTTCTTCTTGGTTTAATACTCTCAACGCACACAGCTGAACTTTGGTTTCATTTCCAACTTTGTTAAAATTACACCCACTGGATGACATCCAGTATATCACACAACACACACTGACTGTCTCTGTCACAGTCTTGACCCTGACAGCGTGTCCTATTCTTTACTCTCTGCTTCTTCCTCAGGCTCTGAATCTTCATGATCTCACCCTTAAATTACCTTGAAAAAATGACTTCCATTCATTGTGTGTAAAATTATATTAAATGTCTTCCTGCGATTCCGCCCATCAAATGTGAAATCTCTCATTCTTCTTCACTCATTGATCTCATCGTGTCCTCTTTTTTTTTCTCCTTTTTTGATAGGTTAGATGATGATATTCCAGCCTGCAAAACACCTGAGATTAGCCTTTGATGTATAATCGCAGTCAGTTTTCTATGATGAAACCTGGCTATGAATGTGTACTTGGTGTGTGTTTGCAGGGGTTTGCTAAGTTGGATTAGCATTGATCAGTGAATTACAAATGTGATGGCAAAAAACCAAACAACAGTTCGGAAACACATTTTATTTGGTTAAAGGAGACATATTCTGCCTTTTCTTTCATAAGTTGACGCAACTTCTTGAGGTTTAGATGAAATGTCTGCAGTCAAAATAGCAGAGAAATATAATGCAACCTCATACCTCCTTCCTGTAAATGTGTGTTTTCATAGCAACCTAAGGTTTAGATAGCTACTTTACTCCACTCCAGCCGTCTCTTTCAGCTGTTGCGAAGCTTCCAGAGAAGCGTTTTTTTCATCAGATGACATATGTAAGTTAAAAGTGTGAGTCCCGAGATTAAACCGAATGAACCGGTGATGAGAGCGTCCATCAGACGGTTGAAGGACTCATAAAAGGGTAGATATAAGCCCAGTCAGCCTGCTGCTTGTTAGAGACTAATAATTAGTTGGCAGATCCACACTGTCAACCTCTGCTGACTTCACTGAATGAGGTTTTTGACTCTGATGAACATGAGTGATTTGAAATACAGAAGTGCAAGACCACCACCTCCCCCCTTTTGTTTTTTGTTATCATTCAACAGTATATAAGGGGTCTATATATCATTTTGTGTGTGTTCGTGGTTGCAGCCATGCATGGGAAGAGATAGGCAAGAGAACCCCCGGAGTCTTAAATCATGCAACGTTCGCTTGTCATTGCACAGCGTGTCCTGTACATGTGAACACGCACCAGCTCTCGCGTGCAGTGGGACACCATTACCGGTGCTAATGTTTTTCCTTGTGCACGTCACCTTCATTTGCAAAGTCAGCACTCTTGTTTTGTGAGATCTAAAATACATTTATGCAGTCTTTAACCTTTATACAGAATTTAGACACTATAATGAATTGCACTCATTAGAGACAATTAACAGGAGAGAAGAATTCTATAGAAATGCATCGATGATCTAACAAAAGGAAATCCAACCTCAATCACCATGTTAATCAGGATTTCAGCTCTCTAGCAAATAAATTAAAGTTCCCAAAGTTCTGCAGCACAGAAAAGGGAACAGAATTAAGTTTCTAAGCCAATGGACGGATCTTCTATACCAAATCCAGCTGATAACAAGCTGGTAACTCATCGATCTAAGTGAGCATGTTATAGTAGCACCAAGGTGTTGGTCTGTTTGATCGAAATCAGCGGTTGTTAAACTGTTTAATTCCAGGCCACATCAGCTAAGTCATAAAAAATAAACAAATTCATTACTTTAAAAAAAATCGATTTATCTTTCACGAAAAAAGGAAATTTTGCATTGTCACATGTTTTTTTTCTTTTTACATTTAAAAAACTGAACTTTTGTCATTTGGCTCACATTTTACAAAAACCGTGACCTTTATCATAAAGTTCAGACTTGTATTCTCAAATCACAATTTTCTTTCATGTAAAATCACAAATGAAAAAAAACTGACTTTTTTGTTAAAAAATGCACATTTTGTGGTAAAAATAGAAAATTCTAAAAGATGACCTTTTTTCATCAACTACCAAGACTTTTTTTTTTTATCATACAATCTCTTATCACCTCACTTATCAATATTTTGACATAAAATTACAGCTGCGAAATTTAACATTTTGTATAATGGCAACCTTTTGCCCTAAAATCATATTTTTCTAGTAAAAAAAAAAGTTAATTTTACAAAAATCTTCTTAATCATTTTAATCGTTTTCAAATGTTTGCTAAATCGTGACTTTCTGGCTGCTCTAGCTGCTCTAGCTGCTCTACTCACCAGTTATCCCACAGTACAAAATCCAACTAGCGCCCTCAGAAATGTTTTATTTAGGAGTATGTGACGGTCTTTGCATGCCCTTGCTGTCCAGATAAACTGAAGAGTCAACCAGCACAGGTCCAGCTGATCAGCATGGATGGATGGATGGATGGATGGATGGATGGATGAATGGATGGATGGATGGATGGATGGATGGTTGGATGGATGGATGGGTTTTCCTGACTTTCAGATGTTGACAAAATGTCTTAAATTGTCATATGCCCAGTTTTCAGTACAATTAGCTATCATTGCTGCAGACTTGATCAAGAAGTGATCAACTGGGAACACCCAAGGTTTTTTGTTTTGTTTTGTAGTCGTTTTTTCTTTTACTTTCTTTAATTAATTATAAACCATTCTACAATAAGCAAGCATTAGCATAAGCATTGGTCTTCTCAAGTCCAAGCACAGATCACCCCAGCCCTTGCATGCCTCGCTTAGGCACAATTCAGTTAAAAAAAGAAACATCCTAAAGTTTCTGCCGCCATGGCTTCTCACAGTAAGATCTGATTGGTTTAGGCAGGTAACCAATAACAGCGAGCAGGGGGGAGCAGTGGCGAGCTTTTGACTACACGATCTAACAAGCCCCGAGTTAGTTAAAAGAAAAGTCAAACTACTGTGGTGCATTATCAGTTTGAAGTGGGATCAAAATCGCATTATGGGACCTTTTTTAAACCAAGCTACAATTCTGTGATTTGGGATTTTAGACAGATAGCTTCACATTTCCTCTCGAGTGCTCTGCTGTACAAAGGAAATCATGGTTGATTCAATGCTTCCAGGAGTCCAAAAGGAACCCCCAATCAACACCCCTCCACCACTTTGCTTAACAGCAGGTATGAGATGCTGAAATGCTGTCATTGGTTTTTGTGAAGGCAGAAGGCATTAAGACCAAACAATTCCACTTAGATCTCATCTGTGCCTGGTAGGACATTGTCGGTGAAGCCTCTTGATTTGTTCTGGGGCCGTTTTGCAGACCTCAGCCTCACTTTCATGCTCTTTTCAGACAGAAGAGGCTTTCTCCTGGGAACCCTTCCAAACAAACAATACCCATTCAGTCCTCTTCTAATTGTGCTGTCAGTGACTTTAACATTTAACATGCTCAATGAGGCCTTTGTTGTTGTTGTTTTATGACCTCAGGGTAAATTTACTAAGACATCCTCTCCCAGAAAGGTTGCCAACTGTGTTGAATGCTTCTCATTTTTAAACGATCTACAACTTTGACCTCCAGATTCTTTGTTTGAAAATATTTTTATAACCCTTCCCAGACTGATGTGCGGCCACAATTGCTTCTCTAAAATCATTGCCTTCTATCTTTCCCTCTTGCCATTGTGTTAAGACACACCTGAACGTCAGAGGCCTGCACACCTGCTGATGATTGGTTCGTCATGAGAAGATGATTATCAACACTTGCGGTTTCACTTCATCTTAAATCCTATAAAATCATTAAAAGGTGGGCTACTCGGTTGATTTTCATTTTTGACTTCATTTTTGTTGGAAGAAAAATAAGATCTTGGGAATCTTGGGAAGTTAAAATGCTAATCTCTCAATTTTCTTCATGAGATTGAACAACACAAGGCACAGTGAAAGGGAACATTGTAGAGCCACTCTAACAAAATATTAATTAAAAATGAAAAATCAATGTCGAACAGACCGACACCCACCCTCATTTATCAGCCAGGCATGCATCCATGAACTCCCCTTAGTTTCTTCCTTGAAGGTCCAACTGCTTTCAAGAAATCATCCATTTGTAAACAGTAGTCCAGGAGAGCAATGATGGAATGTGTCCATCAAAAGAGTTTAGCGCTCATGAAATATTGATTTTTTTTTTTTTTTTTCCCAGGCAACTCTCGTACTTTCACCAAATGAGAAAAAGAAGCAGGATCTGTGGCTCTCAGCACAATAAACAACGCAGTCGCTCACACTCTGACCAGCTGTTAAATCCTCTGTTCTACACAAAAATATGTTTGGCTGATGAATACAGAGAGATCAACTGTGAAGGCTCTCAATTCAAACAAACCTCCCGAACGCACGCGTGCACATGGGCAGGCTGTGCAGGCAGATGCCCCGCGGTGAGAAGCTAGCGTTAAAAATATTCATGCATTCTTATGATTACAGAAATGTAAATGAGTCAACAGTTGTGAAACTGCTAGCATCTGGTCACTCTGGGGGAGAGCACAAAGTTGGGTGAAGAGGGAGGAAAATAAAATGGCATGCAGTTAAGAAGGATGACAGAGGAAGATATATAAATAAAAAAAGAAACTGAGGAAGTGGATTACTTTGCACTTTTTGCATAATGACTTATTTGGATTGAATACAGTTTTTAAGGATAAATATCATCTATTCTATGAGGTGGAGAGGAGCAGCTGTAGCAAAACCAGAGGAAGGACGTCTGTTGTTGCATGAAGAGGCGAATGAAGATTACACATAAAGTTTGTATTACAAAATGACCAGTTCCAAGCTATTTCTACTCATGTTTACAGTTCACTAAAGCTTAATGTTAAGTCTCAAGATTAACAACAATACTTGACATGTAAAATCTTTACCTGACAGATAACCTCTAACTGAAGATTTGAGGTTAATAAAAGTACTTGATGTAGGACGAATAAGCTCGGCTGTCCAAAAACCCCCCAATTATGTTTTCATTCATAACTTCATTCTTGCTGTTTCAGACCTGTTATCTTTGAAAAATTAATAAGTTTGAAATTGCAAACAGCCTCATTTTTGAAAGCAGAATGAAACTACTACCAGAGGGAATAAACTTATAGTGAATGTAAAACTGTTCACTTCTCCTGTTAAAGATGTTACTGCACAAAGATTGGTTAGCGTCTTATTATTATGGTATGAAGGTACTCTATATTTACTACTCTGGCACAGCAGAGAATTAAAAAAGTATGTATATTATCCTTCTGAGAAACCCAGAGCATGACACCCAAGCACACTGCAAGAAAAAACTCCCTTTTGGGAAGAAACATCAGAAACGGTAAAGGAAGACATGAGGAGGGACACATTTAGTACAAAATTACATAACGTGGTACAAAAATATCCAAATATCTGGTACGAAAATGTATAAATATGTGGTGGTCGGAGGGTTGGACTGACACACTAGTGGGCATCCCACAGTGGCACCAGTCGACAGGTGTAGGCAAACGCCTGAATGGTCAGAAGATGGAAGGTTTGGGAGGCGAGGGGTGGTCCCACATCACCATGACAACAACTGAAAAGAAAAAAAAGAATTTAAGTGTGATTCCAAATCAGTAAATGTTGGAACAATATTGAAAGACTTAAAAAATAAAATAAAATCAAGATTAAAGACAATATGTAGTAATACACTTCCGGTGAAAAACATCAAATATATAGCAATAATAATAACAATAATAATGATAAAATTATTTGCTTTAAGAGATGATTTTCTCTAGCCCATCTTTTTGAAATAGGCAAAAAGAGAAGCATTTGCTTCTGCTGTGATTGTTGTTTTGTTTTATTTTTATTTTCTTCTTTTTTTTTTATTATTTACCAAAAAAAAAACTTCATATAGTAGCCGCTGGTGTAAGATGCAACAAAATGAGCCTCTCGTGGAACAAACTGGTTTTACAAACAGAGATTGACACGTGGGCTTTTTAGTACTTGTAAGGAGGTCAAAGGCAAATAATTAATAAAAAAGGATATAAACAGGTGAAGTACGATTTGGTACAAAAGCACCATGAAAGTCTTTTAGGAGGAAAGATGAGCAGAGGATCTCTACTCGAACAACAAAAGTTTGAGAAAGTAATTCAAGTGTTAGAAAGCAATATTTCAAAAATAAAGATTGTAGAAGGTTTGTATATGTCTTCTTCTACTGTGTATATCTTTAATTAAAAAGAAAAGAAAAGAATCTCGAGGAGTTTCAGTAAAGAGCAAATGTCCTCAGTTGTACACGCTTGATCACGTGTGATAAAACCACACTGGCAAAGGATTACAGTACAATATGGAGGTTACAAGTCTCACTTAAAACTTTACTGTAAGAAATGTTGTGATGATGCAAACATCTCCTCACTCTCCCTGACCATCAATCATGCAATGGCAATATTCATTGTGGTCAGAAAAATCAGCTTTAGATTCTAGATCTTTTTTCTTTTTTCCAGAAAAAAACAATACCAAGTCTGACAACCAGGATCTGTGATGGTACCAGTTTGTATCAGCGGTCCTCGTAATGTTCATTTACACTTCAACCACAGCGGCATAAATTCAGAAAAGCAGACTGAGATTTCACAACAACATATTCTGCCATCGACATGACATCTTTTCCAGGGATGTCTCCCTCCCATGCTGGAACAACAAGCTGATGAAGATCTTTTGGTGGTCATCATCAGATGAGGAACAATGGTTGGGACCAAAAGCAGAATGTGTCCCACGTTCTGCACCCCTGGTGGCAAAGGTGGAACACTGCAGAGAATACTCTTCTTTTCTCTTCCTTATCAGAGCCAGATTCAAGTTGCAGTCACGTACAACTTAATTAAGAGCTCAAAGGGCCTCCGCTGCATGGACTTTAATGGAGGTAGAGGAACCTCTGTAATTATGGAAATGTTGGACTTTGATCAGACGCTGCTGGCCCAGAGTGAAAACCAGGATTCCTTCACTTCATCTGGCTACAGACTGAATACGTCATCATCAGAAACGTTAACTAGTGGAGAGTTTCCTTAAAATAAACCCCCCTTTTTTTTCAAAGTCCAAAAATTACAAAAAAAAAAAAAATCCAGGAACAATTTAAAAAATAACAACATTCAGTCCTCATGATAGCTAACATGTAAAATATGCAGCTGGTAGATTTAACTGCTTTTTCTGTGTAGCTGAGAAAAGATTCATTTGTGTTTTGTACATTGTGGCTGATATTTTAAATAAAGGTTTGGATTATTAAGAAACCATTTCTATAAGTGAAGACTGGAGGAATGAATATTTACATGGCGGGGGGGGGGTACTATAGGGGTTTTTGCTGTTATCTCTTGAAGAAGGCTTTTGCTTTGACCAAGCTATGCATGCATAAGTAAATGTGGCGCTGATACTGTGCTGGAAGGGACGGCAGAACTTGTACAATCGAAAGCGGAGCTCTTATCATCCATGTTTGGTTTACAGGCTTCCACCTGAAGTTTTAAGACTCGTGCAGCCTAGTTATTGAAAGAGGATTTTTGCCTCTACTGTACATGCTCTTTCTTGCTCTTTTTTTCATTTTTCATTCATTTCGTTTAAGATTAATCTGAGCTTTTGTCCAAAAAAAAATCATGGTGTTGGGAATTGTTTTTTTTTTGTTTTTTTTTCACATCTGGGCAATATTGCAAATACCATTTATGCTTAGGATGTTGTGCCATGATTTTTTTTATTTATTTTTTCTCAGTATTTGTTTTTTAACAGCATCCATCAATCAACTTCAGCTTATCCGGGTCCAGGGCAAGGGTGCAGCAGCTTTAGCAGAAAGGCCCAGACCCCTGTCTCCTCCAGCTCCTCCAGGAGGAAATGTAATCTCTACAGCAGGACCTGGGTCTGCCTTGGGACCTCCTTCTGGGTGTTCATGCCTGAACACCCAGAAGACCTCCAGGAACCATGCTACTACTTATATTGACATAAATTCCACTTATCTCATTAATAAATCCTGGAATTTCATTGTTGCTGCCTGTGTTTTTTTTCATTTTTCTCAAAAATGGCTCTAAGCTTGTGAGGGAAAGAATAAAAATCTAGATATAGTGCTATAAAAAGTTTAATAATCACATATGGGTCTTTGTGACCAGGCAGAGAGATATGTATAATCAGGTTGCAGCCTGATTATGCCATGCTTCAATAAGATCCTGTTGTCCTTCAGGATCTTTCTAGCACCTTCTGTGATCTTCATGTGCATGCTTAAATTCAATATGGTGTCCCATTTCGGGGCTCATTCACCATGATCGGCAACTTGCTGTCTGACCTCCTGCATTCCAATGGAAGTAAAACTTCTCAAGTGTTTTCTTTAAGTCTCAGAGTTATAGCCACAGAGCCATGAATAAATATAAAGAATATAGTTTTCCACAACAAACTTTAAACCTTGCTATAAACACAGGGTAAGTTCAGTATCAAGTTTGAAATCATTTGGATGTATGATTCTCACATTGTTGCCAAAGGTTGTTCTGTGTTATCTTTTCTTTTTGGGGGGGCTACGTTTATACTGCAGCCTAAATCAGATTTTGTTTTAGCCATATCCAATCAGAATATGGTCTCCCAGACTGATGGTTTGCATTATACTTTGCAAGTGCTGCTATCTGATCAGTGCATTGTTGCTGAGGTTCTCTTTTAAGGCATCGTTGTACACATAGAAGAGATGGAAATAAACCAAAATGGAGGGTGGTGAACTGTCGCAAATGGTGTTCTCCTGCCCTGCATCTGTCCCTTCCGCCTCTCTGGTATATGTAATCATTTGTTGTGTTGAGAAAGAGACCAAGGATGATTTATAATCCTGTTTGAGCAACCAGACATTGAAACACGTCTGTGAAAGTCCAGTTAAAATTACATCTGAAGCTAACTTGATTCATAAAAACAAAATTGATGTGTTTTTTTTTTTCTGGTCAGACTCAGCCAATGTATAGACAGTATATACCAGCTAATGTGCTGGTTTGAACAGTCTTTGTGTCAGGTATTCAGAGAACATCAATAAGTCACCACACCTACCACGATGGCCATAGTTTCAGAAAGAAACACTACTTTAAAAAGCAGTTGTAAAAACAATAGCTTGATCAGGCGTTTCCAATTGTCACACTAACATTACATCATTACTTTTTTTTTCTTCAAGTCAACAATAATTGATTCAATTTTCTCCCCAAACTATAGAGATGGGATTATTTCACATGATAAAAAAGCAGGAATGCCTCTGTAAACTGGGTGGCCACAACTGTTCTTATAGCGCATTATAGATTTATAGTCCAAGGTTTGCAATGATTGATGTTCCTTCAAAGGCCCCGGAGCTTTAGGGACTCTGCAGATACGACCTCTGCAGAGGTTAGTGGATGAGCAGCTCTGCTATGAACAAACACCAACCTGGAAAAACTCCCTAGATGCTTCAAATGACCTTCTCCCACATGGAAAGCACATGGGACGCTTGGTACATGGAGGTGAACTTCGTCCTCATATTGTGGGAGATACGCAGTCATACACAAACATCTCAAAACATGAAGTGGGTATTCCTTATCTGTCCCACGAGGGTAATGCACTGATAACCAAAATGCATGCCTCGGAACCTAGCCAATCAAGGCAGAGTATTACCCCTGTGATGCATTTCCAGCCTGATCATTTTGATATATTTCATGCGCTACCCTTGAGACACAGAAACACACAGAGCATGTATGTATGCGGTGCAGCCTCCCGACGACAGAGTCACCAAGGTCAGTTCTGCCTTTTCCCTGCTGTGATGTAGATAGATCAGGGGGAAAGAAAGACCCTCAGTAAAGTAAGTGTTAGCAGCTAAGAGACAAACACACACATACACATAACCTGGGTTTCTGGTCCTAAATCTTCGTCAGCAGTTTCAGCTTGGTGAATGATCAGCACTGAGAAAACTCACTCAGTGGCTCTTTATTAGAACGTGTGAGGAGGGTGGTAAGAAGAATTTCCATTTACAATTTACAAAATGCAAAGTGAGTGACCAGGAAAAAAAAAAAATCAAATCAATATTTGGTGTTATGACCCTATGCTTTGTGTACCTAAATACCTTTAGGTACACATGTACACAAGGCAGTTATAATGCATCATCAAGGGCTGTCCTCGCCAAACATCAGAGCAGAAGGGCGTTTCAAAATGTGTGAGAGGTGAGGATTTGGGCAGGATTGATGTTGTTCTCAGTGCTGTGGATTACAGGCATGTAGACAGACTTGATCTCGACATCATCAAGTCTATCTGGGATTACATGAAAAGAGAAGGATTTGAGGCAGCCTGCATTCACAGGAATTCTGTGGTTAGTTATTTAAGGTGTTTGGAAGAAGACGGATGTGATGTATGTGATGGGGGGCACTAAAGTTTTGGTTTGGTTGGATGATCTGAAGATCTAAAGAGGTGATGCATCAGTCAAAGCTTGAGATACAGTTAATCCAAGTTGTCTTCATCATTTAACCAAGACGTATCAAAAGAGAATACAGTTTTAAGGAAAATGAGGGTCACACCAAATATTTAAATGTGAAAAAACAGGTTTAGATCATTTTTCTGTATTTTGTAAATTGATAAAAACTAAACAATTAAAATGTATTAAAAAAAAAAAAAAAAAAAAAACTTCCTTACACATTTTCTGACAAATGTTCCCCGGGGGATCAGCTCCAAAACATGATGCTACGATATGGTTGACAAACAAGGGGTCCGTTTC
>JBAMYA010045651.1:0-11560 GCA_037176975.1 Arrhamphus sclerolepis | reverse complement strand
CACACACACACACACACACACACACACACACACACACACACACACACACACACACACACACACACACACACAAGTAGGAACAAAGAAAAGCATTAAAGTAAAACCTAGAAGCTGATTGTGGGATGATAATGGGAAAATCTGCATGTTATTCTTCACACTGGTATCAACCATGAATAACTCTTCTCAGGACAATCTGCAGGTCTTCTACCAGTCTAAACTGGAGCTGCATGATGCTATAACCGTCTTCTGTTCGGAGCAAGCTCATTTCCTACTGGATGGTGGTGGAGATAACCAAACCATCCAGCCATTGTTATGGAGTGAGAAGCTGTGGTTGATGGGCGTTGACATACAGGCACTGACTTTTTCGTCCGTGTGCTGGTACTATTATGTCTCAGCCTTGCAGCTCCCGTGTATCCTGGTAGGCCTGTAGTTGAGGACTCCAGATAATTGGGTGTTGACAACAGACTACAGGCACAGCTGTATGTAAGAAGGGAATTGTTTGACTCTACTTCCTCAGGAAGTTGAGGTCCTTCAGTGTGTCTGGCCCGGTGCCGGAAGTCTTCTACTAGTCTGCTGTAACCAGTTATGAGAATTAAAGCCGCTGACACAAACAAACTACAGACAGAATCAACTAAAGGAGGCTAGCTGTCAGTGGTTGCAGACTGGAAACCTTTGAAGCTTGGGTGGAGAGCACTTTAGAGAAAGAAAGACAATAACAATTGTTATACACAGCAATTATACATTTTTATCATATATATTTAGGTGGAATGTTAAGTATTTAGAGTCAACAGTCCAGAGGGTAGAGAAAAGTCTTAGCTGGGATAAAAGTATCAGAGAGAATGAAAGGAAAGGTGTATGAGACGGTGGCGAGACCGCAATGTTGTATAGATCAGAGACTGCGACACCAAAGAAAAGACAGGAGGCAGAGTTGGAAGAGTTGACGAGGATGTATAGAATAGGAGTGCATCAGAGGGACTGTACGTGAGGCCAGACTGAGATGGTTTGGACATGTACGGAGGAGGGATAGTGAATATATTGGACAGGAGTCCAAGACGAAGACCAAAGAGATTTAGGGCTGCAGCAAAAAAGGACGTGAAGTTAGCTGGTGTGAGTGAAGAGGGTTAGATGGAGGCAGATGCTTCGCTGCGGCGACCCCCGAAGGGAACAGCTGAAATGAAAAGAGGAAGCCGTCCCTTCTTCTTCCTGCTACTAGAATTGCTCCACACAGCTGTCCTGTCCTGTAATGACTTTGGTGTCGATTCATAGCCCCGACTCTGCTGTCAACACACAAGGGAGGAGAAAGACGTCCTGAAACTGGAACACTGAAAAGCATGAAGACCAGCTACACAGGCAGTCGTGCCCTCTGATGTCCTCAGACAACCCACGTGGACTTCAGCGAGCGGTGTGTTTACATGTCATGTATGTGTCTCCTAGTACATGGAATAATGGGAAGCTGGGGAGAAGATCAACCGCAGCAGCTTTGTATGGGAGTGGGGAGTTATAAAATTACTGCTTTAGCTGGCGAGGCTGATTGAAGCAGGAGAGGAGGAGGAGGATGAGGAGAGTTTTATGACCTTGTAAATCAGGGTGAATTTGTAAACCCTGGCTCAAAGAGGAAACAGGAGAGGCGGCGGCTGCTTTGTGTCAGCAGAGGGGAGGGTTGAGTGATGAGCGTACTGGGAAGATGGCTTCCTGGCTGAGATGCACAGCTTCTGAGACTCCGAGAGGTTGAACAATAATTTTTAGTGTTGTTGACCAAGATCTTTTGCCCATTTTTGCCCTTCACAGCCCAATCCTCAAAAAACACCAAAAGAAAACTTTTTAAAACACATAGCTATGGGACATATAAAACATTACTGCCCAGCTTAAAACAACCTTTATACAGAAACTTAAAAAAAAGAAGAAGAAAAAAAAAAAGGTTGCTAAGTCACATATCAAGGGATCATTCTGTTACACACAACTGTGTACAAGCTCTGTTATCAGTTGTCAGTTGGTGTAAGTTTATCAGTTGCAGGACTGCTGAATTTCAGAAATATCTACACTCTGCTCCACGGTTCGAAACTGAATCAGCAAGGCATTTCTCAATATCAGTCCACTCGCATAAAACACAATCATTGCTTGACTTGTGTACATTTATATATATGCTTTGTATCTTCCTGTCTTATCATCCAAGGAAGCAAACTCCAAGGCTGAGAGCACATTTTTATATTCCAGCATTTAATCTTGACAGGTTAGAGGTGTTGAGACACTCCTGCAACTCCGCAGGGGAGGCTCTATATGACACAAAGAAAACTGTTGTCCTTGGCTTTTATACTCTTTTTTTGTCCCCACAGAATGACAAACAAAGAAAAATAGTAAATGAAAGATGGATTTCAGAGGGCATTTTGATCCTTCTTTAATATCCTTGCAAGACTGGAGGAGATTTTAGCTAATCAGAATGCAGACAGGTACACTTGGTTCAACTTACACAACCCCCGAACTGCCTTCAACATGAAACATCAAACGCACTGCAGATTTCCAGCCGCCGGAATCTGGGGGCCCCAAAACTGGAAGCTTGTCAAAAGAAAAACCCACTTCAAATGCTCAACAGAGAAGAAGCAAAAAATTAGCTCCTCACCATACACACTCACTGTTACATGCAAAGCCTGTTCAACATCCTCTCTGTGGGGATATCAGTCAGAGATAAGAGTTTTGCTGATTTGTGATACAAATTAATGGAAAAAGATAAATGCATAGCATGATGTAATATCTAATATATAAGAAACTAATATACCATCAAGCCAGTAGAGCTAAATGTAGATTAGCATGTTGTGATCTTTCGTCCTTTTTGCTTGACAGCAGAAAAAACACGGATACATCTTGATCAACGGAGGACTGAGTGGTACATTCAGCTGTGCAGAAATAGCTTAATACAAATGCAGTGTAAATCTCTATGAACACCCAGCCAGATGCTTAGCAAATTCACACAGAAACACAGGTGGTAAAATAGTATCTAGAGGTGCCTGAAGTGCAGTCGGGAAACGTTGTTCCACTTCAGTGCCCTGCCATGCCCCATTAGTCGAAATAGCCTATAATCTATTGGAGACTGGGCTTGTGCCAGAGACGGCAGAGGAGCTGCTACGCAACTGGCGTCTCCATCCCTGCTGTGATTCAAACTAAGGCTGTACATATCAGTGCTTTCATAAAGAATCAATCCAGTGCATCTAAATATCGCTAAGAAAAAAAATCATCTTTATCAGCTCTTAAAACTGGGTAACTACAACAGCAGATGAATGACGCATGGCACATCGCAACAGCCACTTCCTCTTTCACACGACTGGAGGACAGGAAGTGTAAACAAACATCACACTTGCTGCATCTTTAAAAATCCTGCCTGTCCTGAAGTGATGGAAACACCTGCATCTGTCAAATGCTTCGCTGGGTGCAATTAAAGTGCTGGTGGGCTTCGTAACACCATTTCCACACATGCAACATCATTTTCACATTCTGTGACAAACGCAAATAACCAGGTGCTACATGGAGGAGCCCATATTATTTACATAATGTTTATATATAATTCCATAGATAATTGTAAGGATTGTTTCTTCTTCTCATTTTTAACATTCAGTTTTTGCATTCTGTCTTCCCATCCTGAATCCAGATACATCCATTACTGCTTCTCTGAATAATTTTTGACAACAGTCTTAATACTACAGTATATAAGTTTGACTAATAAGCCAGACAGGTTCCTTTTCTTTTTTTTTTTTAACTTTGCTCAAAACACAGCTGACATTTCACACCATTTCAGAGGTAGAAGTTCAGGTTCAGTATGCCATTATCCATATCATTTATTCTTACAGGCAATTTAACATCTTGAGTTTTAAAATACAGCAGACATGTCTGAGACACAAAGAAAGCCAATAAGAAAATTCTATCTTAAGCCTAATTCAATGAAATATCCGTGAGAGAAGGTGCTTCTGTCACATTCAGTTTTCTACCCTAGCACTCAGACCAGATCAGATCATTCAGGTTAATGTTCAACTCAGCTGTGTTATCCATCATAAAAGTGAGATGGAGTACACCGCTGTTTGTTTACAAGCCTGCAGAAGCAAGGAGTGTGGAATCGATGCCCTTATGGTGGAGTGTGTATGTTCCCCCTGTTGGCTTGCTGGGGTTTGTATTTCTCCACCATGTCCTCTGGTCTGATGCCAGGAGCCTGCAGCTCTCCTTCTCTGTGCATCGAACTCATTCTCACCTTTCTGTGCGCTCCTTTCTACCTCAACAAATGCTTTCTTTCACAGGAAAACAGAGACACTGATGCAGCACGGAGAGATGTTCAGGCCAAGTAATAGCTTTTATCTCTCAATGATGTCTTCAAGTAAATTGGAAAGTTAAAGAAAATGTAGAGGGAAAGAAACAAATTTCAGCTCTAAGGATTAAACAAAAGTGAAGTTGCCTTCTATTTTGTTAAAAGTTTTCTGTTATCAAGCATTCATGATTTCTTCATTGACCGGCAATTTGCTCCTCAGGTGAAATGTTGGTGCTGCACTGCATCCCTAATATAGACGAGCCAGGGGAACAGCTTGTTTGTGTGTTTGTGTGTGTAAAAAGATAAGGGGAGAGAAATGGGAGACAGGCAGTCAGTCTCAGCTGCCCTGCTCTCTTCCCATTGTGTTGCCATGGAGACAGCTCTGTCAGAGGTGGTTTGGCCATTTTATTCCAGGTCTTGCCATCGACCCTGCCTCTTCAGCAACAAAATCACAGACCTTTAATCCCCCGGATCTCTCTGACTGAGAGTAATTCACTAATAACAAGGACAGTGGTGATCATCCGTTGCTACGGATACAAGTGCAAACAATGCAGTTTGAAATCTTGTGGAAAGCTGACCTCTGAAGATATTCTTTTCATTACAGGTCCTTCTCTCTGTCCAGGACTGACTTTGTGGTGAACAACCAAATGCAACAAAATGTTACACAGACATGTTAGTGTACATATTTCTGTGTTGGTCATTTCTTTTCTTTTCTTTTTTTGATGCTTTATACCATTCTGCATACTTACCCTTTATAATTATAAATACCACATTCTGGCCAGGCAGAGCCCATCAATTTTCTTTTTTACATTTTACTTTCCATGATCCAGAAAAACATAGAACAGATGAACACACAGGCGTATGCAAAATCCACTCTATCAGCTCCCAGTATTTATTCAGGTTTTTTTTCTTCCAACTTACTAAACTTCTGCAAAGCATAAAAGAGACAGCCCTTCTGCTGGAGCACATGCAGAATCTTGCGTGCCAGCTTGAATGCAGATGTTCCTTTCCACTTAAACAAACACATCAGATTTGATCCAGTTTTTTCAGAAATTTCCAGATATTTGAAAACAGCTCAATCCTAACAAAAGTTTCAGCCAGATTTATGCATTTTGGACAGCGCATCTCATGTTCATCAAAAGTGAACTCATTTCTCTTGATGTACAGCTGCACTGGCCATGACTGTCAAAAAAAAGGCAAAAAAATGCACAAAATGTGAGTAAATGAGAAAGTCAGTGTGGCTGTGTGATTACTCTGCTTCATGTGACGGTTCAGTTCACTCTGTGGGACGAATGTGACCAGCGCACCTTTGCATTCTGATCAGACGGTGAGCTTATGTGAAGTCTATTAGTTTCCTAACTTTTTTCTCATGCTGCTGTCAATCAAACACTCACATAACACACACACAAAAACTAAACTTGTGCTTTACATCTCTCTCATACAGCTATATTAACACCATAACATGATGCAGTCTAATACAATCTTTCTATTACGTTCACAGGATAATTAAGCCCCAGTGGTATAATACTAATACTGATAATAATAACTCATACAAGTTGTAGCAGATAGTTGCTGCTCTCTTTATAGACATTCAGAGAGATTTTTTTCTTGAATCAATGACATTAAAGTCACAAATGCATTGTCTGTATCGCTATGTTCTTCTTCAGCTTGGGTTCAGATAAGGGGATGGTTTTATTTCTGAACAACTGTTTATACTTTTATGGCTCAGACTGGGATGTAATTCCTTTTGCATTCAGAGATCCTTCAATGAGACTGGTTTGTATGGGTTGAATTTGTTGTACCTGTCCGACTTCATCCTGCCCCTGACCACACTGAAGCAACACTTCTTTTGACTTACTGCTGCTTAACTATAAGATCTAACCAGTCTGGTTACTCTATTCCAGTCCTTCTCAAGGGATCTTCTTTGATTTGTGTCGCCCATAATGCTTCTATCAAACAACAGTTTGTGAAATACTCAAACCAAGGCATCAATACCAAAGCCAACATCTGCACCATTCAGATGCTTGTGCTCATACAGTAAATAGAATACTTTTTTTATCATTCACAATGGAACCTTTTGAAATAAACCCTCCTAAATAAAGAGAAAGAAATAAAAGGACAAGGCAATCTAAAGGGTCAAGGGGGGAGATGGAATAAGCCTGTCAGCTAGTTATCAGTCAGCCCTAAAATGGCCCTTTAATTAAAACCAGGAGGTAATGAACACGATCGGGAGCCTGATTAGCAGCTAATGCTCCTTGCTGTGAGCTGATGGGTTCCCCGTCTGTCCTATTTAAAGCTTCACTGAATGGCGCACAACTCTGTATGCACTGACTCTGCAGAAAAAGGCAGAAACCAGCAAAACTATCGGAAACTCTGGGATTTAGGGCTTTCAGTGTTTTCAAACAACACCATACACATAACCGTCGATAATGAATACACTTTCACTGACTCACTTTATTATCTCTGAACAAATCATTCACATGCCCTAGTGGTAAATATACTGAAAAGCAAATTCTGGAACAAGATGAGTAGATGATGGGGTATTTGCTGATGAAGTTCCTGACTGATGAGTGGGACTTGAGTAGTTGCAGTGGCAGCACAGACCAAAACTGATGCAACATGTGTCACACAGGGTGTTATATGACGTGTGAGTGGTACGTACAGGGGAAAAACGTTAAAACAGAAAGAAGAAAACTATGCAAGTACACTAATGTTTTTATCATTTACTTCTCGTATGACTGGTCCTAGTGTTATTCCTTTAGTGTAGATGTGTCACTTTCTCCCTATTGACGTCTACTATTTAAGATGAATGCTTAGAGTCCAGCGTACCTCCAGTTCTGTGTTCTGTGTAAATAAGAAACTGAGAAACTGGTGTCAACACTTGCAAGTTGCCTAAGTGAACAGATGGAAAGACAGTGAATTAATTTAGATAAAGTAAAGTGGATCATTCTAAGAGCAGCTGATGACAGCAGTATTTACAGAGTAAGATCATCACTGGTTAGGTTAAGCTTATTGTTTGGTTAACACATTTTCATCACCCCCGCCTCCTTATGAGCAGTCATTTTCACTGCCAGCATGTTAGATGAGGACGATGCTCCCTCTCTCTAATATTAGTCTGTCAGCAAGAGGCAGCTGTATCTGGAGTGACCCAGTCAAAAACACACACACACACACGTGTCGACTGAAAGCTCATCACAGCGCGGGCAGTAATCCAACCATCCATGGCAAGCCAGACAATGAGCAAATCTCCAAGTCGTTTTTGTCTAGGATACAGTAATCCCTTGGTCTCTGTGCCGCAGTATGAGCATGAATTTGAATACATTAAAACTCCACAGAGGAGATGATAAGCTGTATTTAAGCTTCTAAACCAGAGTGTTAATAAGTTTCCTGTGAAAGTTTTACCCAAAGTTGTTCAAAGAGTTTCACAGTGGAGCTCTTAGAGGTCTGAAAATGAATTACTGCTTCACTGATGTTCACTGGCATGTCTGTGAGGGTCACAAGGAGTTCCCACACATATGTACTACAGTACTGCACGTGTTTGTGCTCACCAAGACACATTTATGTGAAAAAACCTGGTCTACAACCGAAAATGAGCAGACAGCATAACATATCAAACGTCATTACTAATTAACTAAAAAGTACCATACAGAGATTTCAAAAAGGATTTGAAAATCAACAGTATTCTTCAGTTATACTGCTTTATATAACCTAAATTCTTGAAAAGTTCAGACACTGTGTGAAATAAAAACAGAAAGTAATTTTCAAACCTCCGCAAAAGAACTAGAAAACATACAAATGAGACACTATTTCATGAAATGGAAAATATTAGCATATTTTCTTTACTTAACGGCAGAAATACATCTAAAAAATGTGGGTACATGGGCCACATAAGGCTGACATATTGAGTGTTTCTGAAAAGAAGCATCAGCAGGAACATATTACTACTAATTAGATCAAGTGATATGACTTGGTGTAAAAAGAGCATTTTAGAGAAGCAGAGTCTCTCAGAAGTAAAGATGGATGGTCCACCAATCTATGACCTAAATTAATACTGGATGGCCGTGATCTTCGGGCCCTTAGGTGGCACTGCATTAAATTCCCCTCGGGGATTAAAAAAAGTATTTTTGAACTGAATTGAAAACAGGCATGATTCTGCAATGGAATTCTAATAACAGAGTTCGCCATGCCAACCACAAATGCAGGTTGAAGCCAAATACGAACATGATCCAGAAACGCTAACGTCTTCTCTGGGCCAAAGCTAATTTAAAATGGGCTGAGGTAAAGTGAAAAACTGCCCTCAAATCTTTTTTTTCCCCCTGGTTTTGTTTTTGGAAACCATGGGTGCCATGTCCTCAGAGCAAAAGATGAGAGGGGCCATCTGGTTGGTTATCAGAGTTCACTGCAACAGCCAGCACTTCTACTGGTATAATGATGCTTTAGGGCCTGTGACGTGTAGCTTGCACATCTGAAAAGGAAATATCAATGCTGAAAGCTATATAGGAGGCTTGAGTGACACATGTACTCATCATGACAACTTCTTTTTAAGGGAAAGCCTTGTATATTTTAGCAAGACAAAGAAATACCTCTATGCATCCACAAAAAAAAAAAAAAAAACTGACATCCACCTCCC
Source organism: Arrhamphus sclerolepis (assembly GCA_037176975.1). Classification (NCBI taxonomy): domain Eukaryota; kingdom Metazoa; phylum Chordata; class Actinopteri; order Beloniformes; family Hemiramphidae; genus Arrhamphus; species Arrhamphus sclerolepis. The sequence continues at coordinate 2,642 of JBAMYA010045651.1, read as the reverse complement.
AAAAATGCCAGCAACTGGTTCCTCAGTTCCCACGTGTATCCAGACTGTTTTTAAAGAAGAAGGGATTTCAGAATTGAAGCTGAAAGTGCATATGAGATTACTTACCTTCCAGAAGTTGTCCACTTTTCCGTAGACGAGCGACTGGTTTTGTCTCTTGATGTCATCGATGTGCCTGATGTCACTGGCGTTGAGGTGCTGCTCCACAACAAAGCCCAAGAAACTGTTGTCTGGAGTGTGAGCTGTGACAGAAGGAAAGAAATTCAGCTCGCATCTAAATGAGGCTTACAAGATATGCAGAAGAAAACAATTTTAAAACATTGAGAAATAAGTGACTGTGCTGACCCTTGTTGAAATAAATTAAAGCGCAACAAAACAGCATTTTTTAGGCGTGTCAAAGTGTGTGAAAGAACTCCAGAGGGTTGAGGTTATACAAGCATCAATACTCATGGAGACCAAACCAAGTTTTTCTTCTGCGTTTGTTTCAGGGCAGTTAGACAACTCTAACTCTGCACGTATCAAAACGCTGCTATTCCAAATAAAGCCTGGTGCACCTGTACCACTTCCTGTTTGGATTGTTTAATTTTGAGTCCATATAGAGAGTGGATTCAGAATTAATGATTCCAAAAGCTTTTAATCTGATTAAGAAATTTTGCGAATCTAGACAGGAGTCGAGATGAAGGCAACAATAAGTATCGTATTGTATCTCTGTATTGCACCTGATGTTGTTTTTATGTAATTGAGTTGAATGAGCCTTGAGATGGATGTTTTTTAATGGGCAAAAAAAATTAGAGTTCATTTTTTTCTTTTTTTTCCTGATCCGAAAATTGATCCAATCCGTGACTCAAAACCGTGATCCGATTCAAACTGTGAGTTTTTTGATCCGTTACATCCCTAATAGCCATTCATGTTTTCCACTGAATGTATGCAGGAATAAATCAATTTCAGCAACAGAGTTTAGCACAGATCATTGTCCAAACAAAAGCACTAATCCAAACCAACTTCACAAACTGAGTCCCCCCCCGACTCCCTACTGCCAAGAGATAACTGGTTACTATGGAAACAAAAAGATGAGCAGGTCAAGTGTAGAAACCGAAGCTGGCAGCACTTTACCTCACTACCATCTGTCTTGTAAAACAAATTGTGTGGACAAGGTTTTGGAGTGTAGACAGAATAGATCCAGTCAAAAATGAATCAGTGTAATACAATAATTTACAGTGAAACCTGGAAGACCGCGAGCAGACCGGAGAGCAGCCCTTGTCATCAGCTCTGGAAGTAGATGAAACAGGCTGCATTAGGGAGGTGTTTTGGCGCACTGTTGCGGCTTGAATTGGAGCCCCAGGGAGCTTCTGTGGTCAGAGCTCTTTTTAACCACAAACTTATTACTACATAGCAAACTGATGTCGGTCACTTAGGGGAGAAGGAATTCGCCTCCGTGCAGTAAATAAAAGGGAAGGATTTAGTGAGATGATTTCAGAGAAGAAATTCAACACTGCAGCAATTTCAGCTACCTGTCAGCTCTTAAACAAGGGAAAATATAAAACTGTAACAAGATGGAAAGCAGGAATTAAAAAACAATATTATGCAGTGTTATGAGATGTTACCAGAAGGAAATAAAAAAAGAAAAGCTTCAAAAGCTTACATAATACATCACAATCCATAACGCTACACTTTAACAAGTAATGAGTATAGATCTGCCAAACAAAGATGTCCAGCTTTGTTGTAATGGCTGATTAATATGTCCACCTTCATACTGTGGATCCAAATCTGGCTTGATCAAGTATGAATTTTAGGTGTTCAGGTCAAAAGAAATATTGAAAATGTGTTTCTAACAAGAAACAGGAGCCGACTCATTACCTCTGCCCACTGTCAACCCTCCAGGAACTGAATTAATCAAAAAATACGATCAAGCCAAAGCCGCTCACCACTCCTTGTTCCTTGTCTTTGTCATTCCGGAATAGTTACATGGTTTTGGAGTTATGCTGGAAGCAAAGCTACTTTAAAGATACCACAGACTGCTGAAAACAAGCAGAATATGGCTACTTTAAAAGTAATGCATAACAGCAGAAACAATGATGTATTGTTCAAGTTTAGCAACCCTGCAGTAATTTAACAAATAAGGTTCATGTGTTTTCGTCAGGGACTTGTCTGGAATGTGACAAAAGAGCCTCTGTTTTCCCACTCTGTCTCTCCGTCCTTTTTAAAATTTAGCTGTGGCTGGAGCACCTTTAGGCAAACAGAAACAGAGCAGGAAGTATATTATGCAAAGTAAATGAGCCCTGTGACAGCCCACAGAATTACTTAACAAAGACTCAAATGTGCAGTGTCATTTTTATTTGTAATGGGCATGAATTGAGGACTTTTATGATACCCTGACTTCAATTCATAAAACAATAAAAAATAATTAAGAGGACTATATTCAAGATTCAGGTATATTTCAAATGTTTATGACACCAGGGAAATGTTTCTCCGGGGATATGCATCACTTTCCACATCCGATTGTTACACTTTCTTGGAAAATTATATATGTGTGGAGGAAAATTTACATATACACACTTTTAACACAGAACATACACACACACACACACACACACACACACACACACACACACACACACACACACACACACACACACACACACACA
>JBAMYA010045650.1:0-11561 GCA_037176975.1 Arrhamphus sclerolepis | reverse complement strand
TGCATATCCATAATTATTATAATGGATATAAATAAAGAATACTTACACTATAACGTAAATTAGAAGTGTAACACAAAGAAACTGTATTTTTTTGCCTATTTTGAATAATACTCGAATACAAATACTTTCCCCCCCTCAACAAATACAAATACAGATACAAATACTAGCTGCTTTGCACACCCCTAATATATACACATATATATATACCAGAACTCTATTGTTTATAAATACAAACTGAAAAAAAAAAAAATTAAGCTGAAGAAACCCAAAACCCTAATGGAAAAGACCCGCAAACCGGAGTGACTGAAGGAGAGACAGAGCTGTTCTCTGTGTGAGTGAGCAGAGCAGTGTGAGTAGGGGAGGGGCTGTGATGCTGTGTGAGGATTTCCATTCAGTCTCAGCACAGATATTGACTTGTATTATACTTGTACTCGGCAAAAGTGCTTTATCCATACCAGATACTTGTTTCAGCTGAGTATCTGGCTCAACTATACTAATTACCAAGGCAGCTTTCTTCCAAACCTTTCATCATTCACCCATCCTTTGAATGAACCACTGTCAGAGAAAAGGGAGTGGTGCGGGGCAGCACCCCAGCAGGAGGGTTTTCAGAAGCTGAAGGCAGAACTCACCTCACTGAGAGTCCTTGCTGTATACTCACCCACTGCAGAGACACACATTTCAGCAGACACGTTGTCGTTCAGCCTTGGAGCTGTTCTCCTTCAGTAACAGCCAGATAATGGAGAGTAGTGGCCAATAGTTTTCATCTCTAGAACTTTGTTAGATGCTGAGAAACACTAAGCTCAGATCAAAGAAGGAAGCCTTGGCATTGACCTGGACAAGCAAGCGCATCCAATCATACCTGCTGGGCATGAGGTTTACAATTGAAACAGATCACAAAGTCCCATTATTAAGTACGAGACTATTGGATGCACTCCAAACATGAGTTTTAAGATTCAGACTGAGACTGCTGAAATTCACATATAATATTATACATATTCCCAGAAAATGGGTCATTGCTGCAGACACCCTGTCAAGAGAACCCATCAGCCACGCAGGCCAAGATAGAGCACCAAGAGGACACTAAACACTGTGGACTCCATCAGACAATTCCTTCCAGCTACTGAGGCTAGACTGTAGAAGCTGCTGCAGAAACACAAAGAAGACCCCATCTGCAACAAACTCATTTACTACTGCCAGACGCAATAGCCTGACAAAGCCTGTCTTCCACCTAATATCAGACTTAGTGAGGGTTGTCATTCCTGGCTCTCTTAGAGAAGAGAGACTGGACGTTCTCCACCAGGGCCACCAAGGCATGGTGAAGTGTTGTGCTAGGGCCCGTGAATCAGTCTGGTGGCCCGGACTTTCTTCAGCCATCAGTCAGAAGGTTGAAACTTTGTGTTATGCATATAACTACTGTTCCCTGAAGGAGAGGAACGAGGTACAACACATATAGTTTGGGATATAACGCCCTCGCGTGTCCTGGCTGAAGATACCTTTAAGGCAAATGACGTGTGATGACGTGTGCGGGGCCCCTCCCGCACCTTATAAATGGTCATCATCACAGTCATTTCCCAGTTCAATAGCCGCTCTTCACCAAGCCCACTGATGGACTGGGCAAACAAGTGTTGTTCGTTCCACTCCTTCAGGGAACAGTAGTTATATACAACACATATAGTATGGGACATATATACACGCCCTGCCGAGCAGCCATTGAATCTGGGTCAAACCCACACCCTAGTGCAGTGCAGACACAGCAGAAAGAACAGAAGCCACTGAAGGGGCTGTCACATCCAGTCGGTAGAACCGAACAAAGGTGTGTGGTAAAGACCAACTGGCTGCAATGCAAACTTCACAGAAACCCCTCTAAACAGCGCCCATGACGTTGCCACACCCCTGTTTGAATGAGCTCTGACACCAAGAGGTGGTGCTGTAAGCTAGAGAAATACCCTCCACAATCAAATGTGACAGCCTCTGCTTTGAGAGAGCTCTACCCCGGAAGGGTTTGCAAAACATACAAACAACTGGTCACATAACCGTACACATATAACCACACATAACCGTACACTGTGTGTACGGTTAATGTATGTCTGCAATGAGCGCATTGGACACAGAATGTAATCTCTTCTGCTCCTCCGAGTCAAAGGGAGGGGGGGCAGAAATGGAATAACCTTTGGTAAATACGCAGCATTTGGGTGTAAAGTTACCTTACTGAGTGCAAGAGGGATGCACAGAGAGTGCATGGAGGTCCCCAACTCGTTTTGCAGAGGTCAGAGCAAGAAGCGCAGCGTTCTTGTATGAAAGGTATTTCACATCAACAGATTCAAGTGGCTCAAATGGAGGACCACAAAGGGCCTCCAGTACCACGGTCAAATCCCATGGAGGAATGCTTGATTTTATTACAGGCCTCAGTTTCCGGACCCCTTTCAAAAAACGCATGGCCAGTGGATGAGCACCTGGCGTCACTCCATCAAAACCAATGTGACAGGCAGAAATGGCAGGTAAATAGACCTTAATTGTTGAAAAAGATAGGCCTTTATCCAGGAGCTCCTGGAGGAACAACAAGACCTCCACAACTGAGCACCGAAAAGGAACAGTGTTCCTGTCCTGACATCACTGCTCAAAGGTCTGCCACTTAGAGGCATAAACTTCTAGTTGAAGATGCTCTATCACTTTGAATTGTTGTCACCACGGCAGGGGGCAGGCCCTTAGCCATTAAATGGGACCTCTCAACAGGTAGGCATGCAGCTGCCACAGTTTCGGGTGTGGATGTAAAATCTCGCCCCCTGCCTGAGAGAGGAGATCCTAGTGGATAGGGAGCTGCCAAAAGGCTGATTATTTCAGCATACCACGTCTTCATAGGCCAACTGGGGGCCACCAAAATCAGGGACAGACCCTGCCTGCACACCCTCTCCAGAACAGGCAGTATCATTTCCACGGGTGGAAACGCATAGAGCAGCATGTTCGGCCAAGGATGAGCTAGGGCATCCATTCCCAGTAGTGCGTTCTGATCCGGTATGGAAAAGAACAGTGGACAGTGAGTGTTGGTTACAGTGGCGAAGAGGTCCACTGAAGCCCTTCTGAACCTGTCACATATCTGAGCCACCACCCTTGGATGAAGCCTCCATTCCCTCACCAGAGGGCCCCCTCTGGAGAGCAGGTCAGCTCCATGATTGAGGCGCCCTGGGATATGAGTGGCTCTAAGAGACAGAAAATGAATACTGCACCACTGCAACAGAGAGTGAGCCAGATTTAAGAGAGGGAGTGAGTGTGTCCCTCCCTGCTTGTTTATGTAAGACACCACTGTTGTGTTGTCGGTCCTGATCAGAACATGCTGGCCTGCAAGAGCCTGCCTGAAATGCTTCAGGGCTAGAAATGCTGCCAGCAGTTCCAAGTAATTGATGTGAAGTTTGGACTGGGGTGGCATCCATACTCCCCTCACCGCTGCGCCATCGCACATAGCCAACCACCCCATTAGTGAGGCATCTGTGGACACCCTCCCTATTGCGGAGCCCTGGCGCAGTAGACCAGGCTCCCTCCACGGGTGAAGGGCTGACATGCACGATGCAGTAATCATCAGCTTCCTGTGAAGGTGATGGGGCGCACGCAGTTGGTGCAAATAATTCCAGTGCTGAAAGGCGCGCATTTTTAATAAGTCAAGTGGCACCACCGCTGTCATAGATGCCATCATACCCATGAGCTGCAAGATTGTCCGAAAACGCAGTCTGTGTCCCAACTGAAATTGTGCTAGGCAGTGATAAAAAGCAGCCGCTCTGTGCTCTGACAGACGCACTCGGCTCGATTTGGAGCATATTTCTAGTCCGAGGAACATAATCTGCTGACTCGGAATCAGTGACCTTTTTTGAAAATTCACCATAAAGCCCAGCAGAGACAGAACTAGCGACAGATGCGCTGCAACCTGTTCTCTGGAACTTGCTATCGGAGCCCAATCGTCCAGATAAGCCAGGATGCGGGTACCCTTCTCTCTTAGGGGGGTTAGCGCCACTTCCACACACTTTGTAAAGGTGTGGGGAGCGAGCGACAGACCGAAGGGCAACACCAGGTATTCGTAGGCTACGCCCGTGAATGCAAACCTCAGAAACTGGATGTATTGCCACATGAAAATAAACGTCTGTCAGGTCAATTGTTGCAAACCAATCTCCAGGGCTAACTGCGTTCAGCAGTTGCCTGAGTGCCAACATTTTGAACTTGCACATTCAAGGGTATTTGTTCAAGACTCGTAAGTCCAAAATTGGACGGAGCCCACCCCCTTTCTTCGGGATGACAAAATTACGACTGTACTAACCTTTGTTAGGCCTCCAGCGGTGGAACAACTCGTATTGCCCCTTTTTCCAGCAGTGTATTTATTTCCTCTCTCAAATCCCTCGCTGCCTTGCTTCTTACCGTTGTGTTTACAATCGAAATGAAACTGGGTAGTCTTGCGCGGAACTGTAACCGGTGCCCGAAGGCAACGGATCTTTTTACCCACGGGGAGGGTGCGCATGCGTGCCAGATAGGAAGGCGCGCTGCCAGGGGAAAGACCTGCAGCACTGACGGAGGGGGGCATTCGCCCTCTTGCACCCAGGAGAGGGACAACACCTGTTGACTGCTCTCTCCGTTGTGCAAAATTTTGGGAGGGTTTTGAACACAAATTGCTCTCTTTATTGAAACACTCATACAAACACAAGTAACATTTGCTATGAGCCCCTGAGAAACATTAAACACACCGAAATGGGGGAAACCTGAGGTAACATAGGGGCACCTGTGTGAGTGGGAACAATGTGCTTGGGAGACTGTGTAAAGGGGACACACTGTCTTTTTGGGCTGGGTCCCCGAACTGAACAAGAATGGTGCCTCCTGGGCGGCAACAGTTGTGGGGCACTTGCGTCTCTCTGCAGCCGATGCTCCCGTCCATATAATCTCACTGTTAAGAGGGCTGTGGTTTCTTCCTCCGAGGTGTCAAGTTTCTCTGGATGCCTGGAGGTGGGCCCTTGCTCCAGGCCGACTGGCGGTTAGTTTGGCCAGGGTTTCTTGGCCTCACTGAATTGGGCCCCGGATTTGCGGAGAACGCCGGCCTCTTAGCAGGGGTGGCGGTACCGCAGGTTTTTGAGAGCTCACTGGCTTGGGTTTCACGTTACGTCTGGGAATGCACAGTGCTTCTGTCCGTTTCTTACGCAGCTCAAATCTGGCCTGTATGGCATCCAGTGATTGTCCAAACACTGGTTCGTCCAAATAGACGGTCCTGTCCCTGTCCGGGACGTCAGAGAGGGTCAGCCACAGGTGCCTCTGCGCCACCACTGTGGATCCCATCGCCCTTCCCAGGGAGAGCACCGCACTGCAGGCCCACAAAGGATGTAGTCCAAGGTGATCCTGATCTCTTTCAGGAGGGCTGACAGTGGATCCTCCGGATTTACTACTGTTCCGAGCTCGGCCAGACACGTCTGGAGCATAGTAACCGAGCTGAGCGTGCGAGCAGTGGCTGCTTGCACCCTGTAGATTTTATCCAGCTGAGACACCGAAAATCTGCAGTGCTTGGATGGAGGCGTGGTGGGGCCGCTCACACCATGATTGTGAGATGGGGTCAAATAAGCCGCTAAAGATGGCTCCATGGGCGGGAGATTAACCAACCCCGCTTTTTCAGGGCCGTCCAGATCCAAATACTGTCCGTAACCAGGTACCGTGACCGGGTGGACAGAGGCTTATTCCAGGACGATATTAGCTCCGAGACAAAGTCTGGATACATTGGCAGATAATTTTTCACCGCAGTTGGCTCAGGTGGGAGGCAAAATCCGGCAAAGCGTAAAGCCTTTTGAGCAGGAGGAGGGGAGGGCCACACAACCCAAAGTTTTTCTGCTGCATGGCAATACAGCAAGAGGAAGGATGTGTCATCCTGGCTAGCCGGTGAAGCAGCGGCAGTAGTTTGTTGACCTGACGTGTCGTGGTCATCTTCCGACAAACCATGAATGTCCAGGCCATCGTCCTCCTCCTGGTGGATGTCTAGCTGAAACTAGGTTTCCATAGTGCTCTCCGAGTTCTCCTGCTCAGTACGTTCCCCACGTACTCCATGTGATCTGCCCGGTTATCAACAGGGAGGTGATCCGAGAGCCTGTTGGACTCGGACGAAGCCGGGTCTCTAGATGCAGAGATGAGGGGGTCCGCCACAGCCACAGCTGTCTTCCCCAGCACTTTCTCCAAAAACTGAACCCGTCTTTCCGGAGTTGAGCGCCGAAGCTGATTACAAAAAGTACACGCCTCGGGCTCCGTCAATGCTCTTCTGGCGTGGACCACCCCCAGACAGGCGGCACAGGCTTCGTGCTTGTCCTTTTCATGAAGCGAGAAGCCACATCGACGAGTTCTGGGATGAACAGAGGACTTCTTCTTCAATTGCTTTGGTTTGGTGCTCATAATGAGACACTAAAACTGTCACCAGAGAGAAAACCTGAAAATAGCACTCTGAAGGCAGGCACGCTAACCAGCAGGCAGCCGTGACTAACACCAACAAGAGCGGCTAAACTAATTTTGAGTCGGCTGTAGCCTTCTGATGAAACAAGGCTTACAAGCTGTAGCTAGGGGGCCTGTTTTGTCGGTAAGGTGTTCTTAGCGAGGTGAAGAGCGTAAGAAGTGGGAAATGACTGTGATGACAAGCATTTATAGGGTTGTGGGAGGGGCCCCGCACACATCATCACACGTCATTTGCCTTTAAGGCGTGATTAAAGGTGTGTTCAGCCAGGACACGAGAGGGCGTTATATCCCATACTATATGTGTTGTACCGAGTGAAAGGGAACTGCCCCATAAAACAACAGAAGAGAGAGCTGCTGCTGACCACTCCGTTGCCTGAGAGGCAATGGTAGCAGGTGGGCACAGACCTATTTATCTGGGACAAGAAAAACTACCTTGTTGTTGTTGACTCTTTCTCTTGATACATTGAGGTCACCTACCTCGATGCTGCAACAGCCAGTACAGTAATAGTAGCCCTGAAGAATATCGTATCTAGGGCTGACACAAGATTAGTCTGGCAGATACATCCATTCTTCATTCAAGGCATTTTCCAACCTGGTCTCATTGGAATTGGTGAAACTGTCATGTTACTTAATCTATTGTTTCGTGTGGAACAACACGATTTGCTCATCTTTTTCGTGCTCATCTGAACAAATTTCAAACTAATTTATTTCAACTGGAAATTCATTTCGTGCCTACAAGCATGACAATCATAGACCACAGCACACAGAGGGAGTTCGCTTTTATTTCATTTCTGAACCTTGACCACAACTTAATTCAACATTTTAACCATCAGGTATTTGTCATATATCATATTTCATATCTTACTCCTGTGGCCATCGTTTCTATTGAATGTTTCCCATGGATGTATGATTTCTCCTCTCCTCTGTGATGAGTGGGGCTTCACCTCAGTCCTCTCTCACAACACACACACACACATAGGTACTGCCCCTGTCCCAGTTCAGCTCTGCTCATATCCAGCCTGTGCTGACATCAGACATCATTGACAACCTGGTCTCATCATTTTCACACCACTAGCAGAACATCACAGTAGTAACACAGTAATAACACAGTTACAATAACGTAACAGTAATACACAAATAAACAAAGTGTTTAAACAGGAAGCAGATGTGCTGCAAGAAATTGAATTATAACAGTGTTTCAACAATATATTCACATAAAGATAGACAATTCCTTAAGTCTTAAGTTCCTTAAGTTTTGTGCGATAAATTGTACAGGCCTGTGGCCTTCTTGGAGGCCTTGACGATTGTGAGGGCTCCCACTTAAAGCAGGGCTCCAAGTCAGCCATCTTTATAGTCAGGATTGAGGAGAGGGTACCATCTAGGGCTAAGCTGTTTCTTGTCTGTTTTGTTGAGGCCCACGACAGAAAACATCCTTTCTGCATCCGTGTTGAAATGTGGAAGGACAAGGGCCAGCTTTGAAGTTGCAGCAACCCTCTGAAATTGGTTTACTCCTGTGATCTGTGCCAAATGAACCATGAAAACAATGGAAATATTCCCTCACATGATGTTTAATTGTATATCTTTTGACAAATGAGCAAAGGTTGATGCACAGACAAAATTCAGATAAATACATGCATCATGATGCTTCGTACATACTGGTATCAATAATGCTCAAGAGGTTGTTTCTACTGTGTTGGTGTATAAAAATAATCATACCTTATCGTTCTGGCTAGCCATTTCAGCCCAGAAGATTTCAATTTCAAGTTCCTCTGGGTGCTGCAGTGGTGGTAATGGCATTGTCTGGTACTCCAGAAACTCCTCTGCCAGTAGAACATGCTCCTTTGGTCCATAGTCTGAGAGCATGTGGGGAAACCTATGAAAGTACAGTGTATGAAAATACATACAATATACGTATTTGAAAAGGAATGCCACTTAGGGACAGCTCAAAGGGCAAAATTCTATGACTAAAATTCCTTAGCCTGGCCATACTTTCCTACACACATCAGCTTGATTATCATCTGTCTACAGTGCTAGTCTGTATTTGATTCCATTGAGCCTGTTGTCTCCAGTGGCATTTTTACTAAACCAATCAGTGAACAGAGGGAGCAGTTGTGAATGGTGAGCTAGAATGCTGTCAAGGGCTGATCCAGTCTTTTTAAATTTCAAACCTTCCAGCAAGCAATCGTTTCTCACTACTGAATGACCAGACCCTCTCTACAAAATCAAGCCTAAGAACAAGGGGCTGGTTTTCTTACCAGGTTATCTTTTCATAAAATTCAAGATATTTTATATAAAATATTTTAGATAGAATAACAATTAGTAATTACTGAAACATCCTAACCTCTCAACAAAATAAAGGACATCTTCTATGTCACATTCAGACCTCTGCTGGACATCTACAAACAGTCCACCGCATTGATCAGAAATGCAGCCTCATGGAATCTCTCCATCTGCTGTGGTGTGATGTCTCCATCATCCAGTAACCTGTTGAGCTTTGTCCTGGTGGTGAAGCCAATGTTCAGCTTTCTTCAAGATATTTTCTTCCTGCCAGAGATACAACAAATCAGGTTAACAGAAATGCTGAATTGTTCTGATGATTTGCAAGACACATTGGGCAAGACGCTCAGTGGCTTTGGGCTAACCGCTCCTTGTTAATATAAGAACTAGGACAACCTTACCAGGTTTCTCCTTATGAGATGAAAAAAGGCTAGGCACAAGGTAAAGCATAACATAAAGTTCCCCAGTCGGGCCTTGTCACTTTGATATTAAAAATTTCAATTTATTGATATAAGAAATAACAACAATACTGTAATTTTTGGACCTTTGAGTGCACCTGAATATAAGCAGCATCCACTAACTTTAAAAAGAAAACTAAATTTGTACATATATAAGCCGTACTTGTCTATAAACCACCTCTGTCCAAGTTGTAACATGACATATTTACACAGAAAGATGTTACACAGATGTTACACACATTTTCTGCAGTTATCTTTAAGCCTGTTGTGACATCTGGAAGGACTAGGCACATCCATTGCCTATTCAGTCACTGTTTGGGAGAGTCTTGTAGATTTTTGCTGTGACCTCCATCTGTCTGTGACTGCTTCGCTTTCTTCACACAAACACACTCAGGAAACTAATTACTTATTGCAATGTTTATTATCTATCATAGTATTTCATGTATTATTAGTATTAAACATATTTGGCTACAACTGTATAGTAATTGTGGGAGGTATATTGTAGTGCATTTCATTGTAGCTATGGATTTAAGGCTCTTTAAAAGTCAATTTGCATGCCTTTTTATTAATTTGCGGTGTACAGTTAAATGGGGGCAGAGATGTTACAAGAGGAGCATTCCAACCACTACCCAAGAAAATCAGTTCCAAATTGCTCAGCTGCGATGTTCACTATTAGACTGGTCATCAACCTTAGTTGATGGTCCATTCCCCCCTTGCTCATTTCCAGGATCTGATGCACATCCTCATCAAACTGTTTCCACTCTGCTCTCTTTGAGGACTGGGGCTACTGGATACTTGGTTGGGCTGACAGCGTACAGTCAGCTGTTGCAGGAGCTTGCTGGTTCTGGAGGTCCTGCATGTTGTTCAGGGAAACTGTTTCATGAGGAGGACTTTGGGTGGCAGCTGAGCTTCTGGCAGCAGGTGATAGTGACACTTGGAGGCTCTGGGCACTGTGGGTTGCCTCCGGGCCTGGCTCCTCCTGCATCTGACCAGAACTGACTTCTGTGTGTTGTGTCACTGTTGCCTCTGTCAAGCATTTCATCCTGCCTTGAAGTAACTTTAAGCCTCTCTCATTCTTCTTCTTCTCACAAACTTTACACATCGCAAAACAAACTGCTTCTAAGAGGAAACTGTATCTGTTTTCACTGTATTCATGTTTTACAGCACACAAAGGCATGTTTTAACATTGTCTTTGTCTCTAGAGTGAACTCTTGGTGGTGGAGGTGCTTGTAATGGCAGTTGTATACTATAACTATACATAATAACTGATTTACGCACTCACAAAAGATCACAGTCCAGTTTTTGTGTTTAGAATCAAAGTTTGCTAGTTTTTTTCTTAGATGATTTGTTAAAGTCCTCGCTGAAACGCTGGTTGTTGTAAAATAACTTTACAGTAATGGAACGCTGAATATATAGTTTGAAAATAAACAAAATTTACATGCAGTTTATGTATTGTCAAACTTATCACTCAAACCTGCGACAGAGCTTAGCAGCACACTACCACCCTGCCATTATATCAGTCAGGATCTAAACATCGCCCACTGCTTATAAGCTCTTCAATTTAGGTAAAGGGAAAAACACAAGAGTAACCAATTGTTTCTTAAGACGTTTGCCCAAAAAGAGCTTCATATGTTCCAACAAACCCCCCTTACCTCAGGGGTGTCAAACTCAGACCGACATTGCTCGTTTGTATTGTTTTGTGCTTAGCCTGTCAGGACTCTGTGTCTTCATCATTTTCTGTATTATCATCACATTTGAGCCTGTTTTCTTTGGGAGTTCCCACCAGAAGCATCATAGCCCTGAGGATCATGAGTCCATACAAATCCTTCTGCCACAACAAAGCCTTGATCAAATAAGTCCTTTAAATTCAAAATCGTTAAAAGTTGTACCTTCTTGGATTGCTATATACGTTAAATCAGACTATCATCCTTTTCTTTTTCCTTTTCTTTTTGTGTTGAAAATCATGCATATCCTACCCCAAACAGCAGCCAAAGAAGAAATCTACTGTAATGCCAATATTTCAACTTTTTTGAAAGCTACAGTAAAAGGTAAGGTGTTCTCGATTAGATTTGGAGGTGCATGTAAAGATAATATTATAGTAACTGAACTCTGGAAAACAGTTTTACAATCTCACATGAACTGCAAAGGCTGACCAGCTAATTTTTAATCATAATAGTTCTATTTTCGCTTTTGTAACACCAACTTATAATTCAAAGGAATTCCTTTCCTTTCATTTCTTTATAATAATAATAATGATAATAATAATAATGATAAATAATAACTTATAAAATTGTACACTCACATATAATAATCTTTCTATGGGGCTCTGTTTATAGCATTTAGCATTATTCACATCTCCCTGAAATG
>JBAMYA010045649.1:0-11562 GCA_037176975.1 Arrhamphus sclerolepis | reverse complement strand
AGGCTCCAGCAGACCCCCGTGACCCTGAACAGGACATAGCGGGTATAGATAATGGATGGATGGATGGATGGATGGATAAGATTTTTCTAAATCTTTTTATTTAACAAGAAAAAATTATGTTTTTTGGACAAAAGGTTGCAATTATGCAAAAGTTAGTTTTCAACAGAAAGTCAAAGCAGTTTATTTATTTATTTACTCTTGAAGGCGAAAAATATTAATTGACAATAGCAAGCTGTCAATCAAAAGGCCCTGCCCCCCAATTATGCATACTTTTGAGTCTTTATATTTGATTTAAATTTCATGCCAAAAAGTCATGATTTTATGACAGATTTCAGTTTTTACAACAAAGTTGTGATACTGTTAAAAAGCCAGGATTTTTAATAATTCACCCTTTTGTCATGGAAATATTTTCTTTTGATCAGACATTAGGTTATTAAAGGATGTAACCACCAGCTGATCTAAAGACACATCATCACACGCGGCAGATGACGCTTCTGAGGAAGACTTAAGTGACAGTTGAAAACATGTAAAGGTAATGTTAGATTCTTAAATAACCTCTTGTCTGATCAAAAGAAAATATATCTACAATTGCAATGAATGTTTTACTGCAAAGGATTGCAATATTACATTTTTTTTGGCAAGAAAACCCTCAAAATTAAAAAAAAAAATCAGATTGTTATCTGATCTGATCTGATCTGATCTTACATTATATTACACAACCGTGCTCTTCTCCTGCTGCCAGCTCAGTGAGCGGTGCTTCCTGTTTACCATCTTTCATTGAATGAAACCAAATGGTGATTTACCCTGAGAGGAAATCAGGACTGAATGAAGACTGGAATATGAAAACAATAGCTTCAGAGTCTACAAATCAGCAGCGGGTCAGCCGATAATCAACGTAATGACTTTTCACCAGCGCGCTGACCCAAAGACCTACATCTCCTATAATAACTCAGAGTGTGTGTGAGTGTGAATGTGAGTGTGTGTGTTGGCTCTTATAAACATCAGCAGCAGCGCCCATCTTTTCTTTCGCCGTCAGAGCTTCTCCGTCTGCATATCTCTGGAATCCAGAAACTCTCCGTCAGGAATCTCTCCGGATGTTTCCTGCTGGTTCCAGTGACTCTGCCTGAAGCTGAGATGAACGGAAACTGGATGCTGGTTCAGAGTGATTTTTCAGAGGGAAGGTCTCAGAGCTGAGGCTGGAGGTGGCCAAGGAGGACCTGACTCTTCTTCCTGATTTCAGGTAGTGAAGTTTTCTTTGATTTTACCAAAAGAAAAACACACACACAAAAAAAAAAATCAACTTCCTAACTTTGGTCATTTTGCAAGTCAATTTGGTTCACTGGTTTTGTTTTACAAAATCACAGTTTCTGAGCTTTCACTCACAAATGTGAGTTAAAAATATTTTCTCCAAAAAACAATTTGCTTATTTATTGTCTGTGCTTTCTCAGTGTATTTGGTTTTTTTTTCATATAATTTTATCTTCGTTCCTGCTACACAATGTTCTTCACCTTCAAATTTTGTAGTGTTGCACTCAGCTAGCCTCATAACAAATTAGCGAGCTCAGTGTTTTCTCTTGCTAATGTGAAAGTTTACACAGTCAGAAATATCTGAAATATTTTTCTTGTAAATTTGTGATTTTTATTACGACAGTTTCTTTGCTTATTCTCACAAATTAGAAAATTTATAAAGGTATGAGTACAAACTTTTCTCTTTCAGAGTGGTGAGCTAAAACAGTCAGAATTTCTATTTTGTTTTGTTTTTCTTTAAAAATTTTATTCCATTTGAGTCTACGAAGTCAAAAGTTAATGTGGCTTTGTCAGTTTATGCTATCTAGAATTTTTTTTTTAGATTCTTACAAATCTACAAGTCTCATAAAAGTCAGAAATTCTGAATTTTCTTTTTCAAATCTCTGAGTTAATAAAGTGAATTTCTGTTTTTTATTTTTTTATTTTTTATTTTTATTTTAAGCTTCTGAGCTTTTTTGCATAAATATGTATATTTATCAAGTGAGTCTGTGACTGCACAATTTTTATTCCCCGCAAAATTTATGGTGGCTAGCTACATTTACTTTGCAAGCTTTTGTTGCAAATTAACAAATTTACTTTTATCATATAATTACTTTGTAATATTAACATTACAACTTTATTATCTTAAGCTAACTTTTAGGCTTTTTTTTCATATATCTACATTCATAATTCATTTTATCTACATTCATAATTCATTTGAACTTTTTTCTCATAATTTATGTCATGATTATTGAATGACTATTATGACTTTTTCCTGCATTCCCTGCTTAAATTTAGGACTGTTTCTTTAATAATACAACTTTCTTTTATGAACTTCAGTTCATAAAATAATAAGTCAGATATTTTGTTGTCTTTCTTTGACAAATTGATTCTGGTGGTGCTACGATTTTCCTTGTGCAAACGTACAACTTGTTTCTTGTGGCATTATGTCAGTTATTGTAATATGACTTGTGGCAAAATTATTGTTAACGAGTTTGTTTTGCTAATTCAACCTGAATTTGATATTTAGAAACACAAATTGAGTTTGTTTTTTCTTAAAATCAAACAGATTTAAGGACTTGAACTCCCCTACATTGGGCCCCTAAATAATTAGAAACGGCCCTGAAAGACACACACCTGTCATTTAACCGTGTGGTCTGCGGTTGTCTTCTCATCTGTTTTAATGGTGAGCTGTCAGTCAGATGAACCTGCGCTTTCTCTCCCTTTCGCTCTGTCAACACACCCCCCCCCCCTCTCTCTCTCTTTCTGTCCTCGCGCAGGCGGAGCGCGTGAGGAAGACGACGATGGACGGTGGGACGAGCGCGCGGGAGAGCGGCACCACCTGCGGCGAGCACGAGGCCAGCTGCAGGGCTGCGCGCGGCGCGGTCACCCTGGCGCAGGGCGGCAACGTCTCGAGCGCGGACCTCCTTCTTCCCGCCACGACCGCCTCCACGGTGAGAACTTTCTCTCTACTGCCAGTTTCCCACCAAACTCTTTCCCCCCCCCTTTTTTTTTCTTTCTTTTTTTTTTTTTTTGTTAGGAAAAGGGAGAATTTTCAAATTCAGCATTTAAACTGCCTTCTGATTTATATTTAGTTGAATTCTCTGATTGTTTCTATCAGGTCAACAGGGCCGTTTCTAGCATTTTGGGGCCCTGATATTCTTTGGGTGGCTCATTTTTGTAAAACAGAGTTGAAACCCTTCAAGATGCTCAATTAACCATCTGTTACACTTCAAGAAGAAAAACTGGCTTGGTTTGTTAATCTGCGTGTCAAGTTAGCATTAAGCTCAAAAAGTAAATGAAGATAGCTAAAATACACGTTATGAAGGCTAGACAAGCTAACAAAATCGGACCATTTAAGGGGAAAGGCCATGATATTTTGAGAATAATGCAGTAAATTTTATGACTACAAAGTTTGAATATTGCAAGAATTAAGCTTTAAAATTCATGGGAGGAAAGAAAAATGTAATATATCAAGAATGAAGTGTAGTGCCGGGTTCCCACTGTATGATTTTTACAGTATTATAAGATTAATTCAAGTCACTTGGTATGACGTGAAATCAGTAAATAATTAATTTGGAGAATGTTACACTGTGTGATTGAACATACGTTTCAGCAATTAATAAATATGAGTACTGATGCACTGATGACTCAAATGTTGGAACTGCCACATGCTTGTGTGCTTTCAAAAGAAAATAAATCAAGAAAAATAAGTGTTTTTTGTTTTGCTTTTAGTTTATTTGAGTTGCATGTTTTTCTTCCTTTTTCTCTCCCGTCTTTGGTCGCAAGACATTCTATCTTTCATCTTTGCTCCCATCTTATTGTGGGATCTTAACACCATTTTTTAATTTTTTTTTTTTTAACCACGATTAACCATTTTTCATTAAATGTCCAAAATCATTCAGTGTAAAACCTGGCAAAAGGACATGCAGGACAGTGTCCCTTGATAACTGGGTTTGGACACCCATGAGACAGAAGATGCTTCTAGCTGCTTAGTGAGGCTTCACCCTCAGCTATGGCAGCTCAGTTTGGCAGCTTTTCCCCCAGATTCTTCAAGGCCGACCCAGAACCAGTCATGGTGGTCTGTCGCTACAGTTAACATCACATGTTATCTATAAAATCAGAAAAAGATTGCTCCATTTGGTCCTTATTGACAGATCAGAGTGTTTTTTGTATAAATCTACCAGAACTGTGTTTTGTACCAGGCTGGGAACTTTTCAGAAAGATTTAAGGATTTAAACTGGACTAAAGTGTGACGATCTGCAGACTTAACTGCCTCTGACTGCCTCTCTTTGTCAGTAATTTCCTCTCAAGGTTTTGTATCGTTCCTCTACTCACTGCAGCTTCTCTGAAGCTCGGTTCTCCGTTGTATTTGTATTTGCATTGTTGTTCCAAAGCTACTGGGTTGTGTAGATGTTTTCGTTATTTCATGGTACATTCCTATTGGGTGGATTCCTCCAAATTTCTGACGCTGCTTGAAATCTGTCGCAGGCCTACCCCAAGATGGTTGTTCATCTTTGCTCGTGTGTCATCGTGACATCTACCACCACAGTTTTTGAGCTATGATGGAACATTTTTACCACGATTGAGACGGTCAGAATTGTCCAGTGTGAACCCGGTATGAACAGGGTTCGAGTAGTTTACCAGAACAAAGCCGTCACATCACCAGAGAAAATCATTCGGTTATATTTTGTGAATTTGAAAATAAACAAAGCAAGAAATTCAGTTTTCTCTCCCAACTTTGTCTATAAAGCTGAGAATTCTGCATTTTCTCTCACAGATTTGTAAGTTACTAAAATCAGTAAGTTACTAAATTTACTAAATTGCTAAAAAGAAGTTTTTTTTTTCTAACACATTTGACGATTTCAAAAAAAAAAAATTCTGAGTTTTTCCTCAGAAATTTGCAAAATTTTCAAGTCAAAAAGTTTTTTCTTGCAAATTAATGAGATTCTAAAATCTTGATTTCTATATTGTGAATAATGTGTGTTTCCTCTCACAAATTGTTTATAAAGTTAGATATTCTGTGCTTTCTCTTGCAAATTTATCACTTTTTAAATGTGTATTAATTGTGTGACTTCTGTAGCAAAGTTTATAAATTCAGACTTTTCTTTTCATCTCCATTATCATATCTGAAGCAGCCACACCAAAATTTAAATTAACTGCCTCAGAATATGAGTCACATGAACAAATCTAGTCTGTTTTTCATCTTAAAGTGTAATAGATCAATGCATGACTGTAAATAATAAAAAATAATTATGTTAGGATTTTAACTCCTCCATCCTCCTGGAGTTTTACAGAGTCCCCAAAACAGAATCTTGCACAGACCCCCCCCCACCCAAAAAAAACAACAAAACAAAATAAACAAAACAAAAAAACAGCTAGAAACAGCTCTGATGAAATCTGGTTGGACCACACATGATGTAAGTTTATTGATCAGGTGAAATGACCTAATTTACTGTGGCAGCAGCAGAGAAGCAGAACTAAGTGGATTAAAGACGGGAAATAAATAATAAAATAGCTTCAGTGTTGTTCGATTTTAACTGGTGAGTGAATGGAGGCTTTTTGGTGTTATGGAGGTTATTATAGGCAGCAAAAGGAATATCATTATAAATCATCACACTGTCACAGTGAGCTCACTCTCTGACTGGAAACACTGGTGGCCACTGTGAAAGCTGCTGGTTGCGTCCACCAGCTCGTATTGATGGGATTCTCAGAAGGTCTGTCAATGCATCTGTGAACGCTGCATCGATCTGCTCATGCGTCCTGGTGTAGAGCAGCTCTGGCTGCCAACACGCCAACTTTCCACTGACTGCTGCCTCTTTGAACGTTGCGGTCGTGTGGAGTTTTCAGGCTGATTGGCTCCACGGTGGAAGTTACCAGGAACTGTGCATCGGACCCCTTCAAAGAGCCAAAGAGATGGAGGGAGTCATCTCTGGAGCTGTCGGTGATCTTTTTATGAAATGGATTCACATCAACAGTAACCAACGGTGATGACGTTAGCTGATTTTATATTCCTTTTAGTTACATTTAATCTTTTATTCTTTGTTTTTTAACCCAGTTTTGAGAGCTTGCCTTTTATTCTTCCTATTGTTTTATCTGTTTTAATTATTTGGTGTCCAGCACTTTGGCCAGCTGCCGAGTGCTTTATAAATAAAATTTAGTTGAGTTGAGCAGGTGAGTTATGTACTGCAATTGAGGACTTGTGTAAGTGCACCAAATTTAAGGTTTTTAAGTCAATTAGTTCTGGAGAGTTTTTGACATGTGTGAGTTGTAGCGCCACCCATGGACAGAGATTCACAGAAAGTTAGTGTGCTTCCTCAGAAAGTCACACTGGTTGTCCATACCAAGTTTTGTTAAGTTTAGATCTAAACATCACAAAAGACAGAAAAATGAGCAATTTCTGGCCATGCCCACAAATTAGATTGGTTTGTAGCTTTAAAACAGATCCAATCAAGATTCCTTTAACAGTTTTTGTTATCACTGTCAGTAGATGATATGTTTTGCATATATGACATTTTAACTTTCAACTAAAGTTTCTGAAATTTGGCATGATTAGGTGGGTTTTATTTGTCACTTTCCATGGAATGAGAGTAAAATATAATTATCCTTCCATCCTACACAGTTCCTGAGATGGAATACAAAAGTTAAGTCTTCTTCTATTATTGTATATTATTCCATCCATCCATCCATCCATTATCTATACCCGCTTCGTCCTGTTCAGGGTCACGGGGGTCTGCTGGAGCCTATCCCAGCTCACTTCGGGCGAAAGGTGTATATTATTCCCACTGGCCAATTAGCTTTCAAAGGTCAAAATTTATTTATTTATTTTTCCCTTGCAATTTTGCAATTTTTTAAACTCAAAATGTATGATGTTTTTCCTCATAAATTTGCAAGTTATAATGTCAAATTTTTTTTGTTATTTAAGCCCAAAAGTCCTGAGCTTTTCCTAAAATCTTTTAACCTTTGGGCTGAGTTGGGTTTTTTTCTTGTAAAATTTCAATTTTATAAACATTTCTGAATTGCTTTTCTTTCAAATTTGCAACTTTCTAAACTTAAAGTGTAAGGGAATATTTGAGTCCTCTGATGGAATCTTACCTCATGCCATCATTCACTTTTTTCCATTAATGAGCCTCATGTACTCTCATGCCAGCTCAGCTAGGCTTGACAACAAATCTGCTCGTGAAGCAGCTCAGCTTGAATTTGAACTGTAGGAGATAACTTCTTTGTCAGGGATCACTTTTTGAGTTTTTGAACTTCCCCATCACGCTTGAGTTTAACAAAATGGGGGCCTCCAAGCAGAATGTTGCACCAGGCCCCTAAAAAGCTAGAAGCAGCCCTGGTATGACTCTTTCTACCTTAACCAAACAAAAGCAACAAACAGCAACTGGTGAAGCCTTATTGATGTAAATTATATGTGATTATATTTACTGGTGTTATGCTGGGTAACAGGACGCTGCGCTCATGTGCGGTCAAACCTGCATGAACTAAATGAATCAAAGTAGTGGAAACTGAACAAAGAGATCCAGAGATGCAGCTGCTGTTTATCACCTCATATCACCCACCAGAGGGTCTGGATGTGGGCTGCCCATCTCTTTATTAGATAGACCCCTGACGGGAGGTGTGGGGGTAGCAGAGGGGTCTTTAATTCCCTGTGGACCAGAACCAGACTGAATCAGTTCTATTTAAAATGCCGCAGTCTGGTTTTCTGATGCTTTCTTCTTCATCTTCTTCTTTGGTGCAGATGTTGCCTGTAAAAATTACTGCACTGATATAAATTACTATAGAAACAGATTTGTGTTGTTTTGGCACCTTGTTTCATTTTATTTATTATTATTGTTATTATTATTATTATTATTATTATTGTTATGTTCCTCTTCATTGTTATATCATGAAATCTACATAAAAATAAGTTTTTTTTAACTAAATGACCAACTTTTACAAAATCGCAACTTCTTTAGAATTGTAAGTTTTTGTCTAAAAAAAAAAAAAAATCACATATTTTTGTAATAAAACTGCGACTCTCAAAATATCAACTTTCTAAATTTAAATTACAACTTTTTCTCATGAAATATTGACTTTCACAAAAAAATCGCACTTTTGGACACAAAATACAATTAATTATATTTTACAATCGTGAACTTTGCAATGTCACAACCTTAATTGTATTTAATTGCATTTCTTTAAATTGAGATGCAAATACAAAAGCAACCAGGGCGGAAAATCTGGGAATTTCACCAGGAATCACATTTGTTTCCAGAGCCATCATAGCAAAATAAATACATCGTAATGGTAAATAAAAAGTGAGATTATGTTTCACAAAATTTGTGACTCATCATACTTTTAAGGCTTTTGTACTAAAATCACATTTTTCTGGTATAAACACAAATGTCACAAAATTGTGGCTTTTTAACTTTTTTTGTTGTTGTTGATGTTGGAAAATATCAACTTTTTGATGTAGTTATGTGATTGTGTTTGCACGCTCTGGGGTTGTTTTCATTCCCCAAACAGACAGGTTGATATTTATTTGCTGCATGAAAGATGCATCATGGGAGCAAAAGTCATTTTAAATGTTAAAGGCAAAGAGAAGCTTGTTTGGATCTACAGAGAATATGAGAACAAGTGAATCTAAATGTTAAACCTCTTCTTGCTGCAGTAATCTGTCAATAATCTCTTTTTGGCTGAGACTTGTGTTTTTCAAACACCAAAAGGATCTGAGCGTCATGAAATCTTGAGTAATTATAATAGAGTCCTGATCTGTTGACTCTTCTGTGAAGATTGAGGCCGCCAAGTTCGTGGACGGGTCAGCTTCAAAAGGCCGCCTCATAATCCTGCTGTAACCTGTTTTTCTGAAGGTTTGATAACTGAGAGGAGGACGAGCAAGAGCAAAGTTATGAGCAGCTGACGGGGCAGCGAGGATTTCTGGCTCGATTCAGGACTGCGGAATAATGTGGGAAAGTCCAGCTCCTAAAATAGTTCTGAGCTGGTTTATAGCTACTTATTCAGCTCATTAAGCTTAGCCTAATGTTAGCAAACATTCATTTTGAACAAATCTGTCCATCCATCATCCACTTAAGATGACATTAAGTGGCAACCATCCAATTTGCAGGTTGAGTTCAACCAGGAAGGAGATTTAACTGCAATTCCTCTACTGACCACTAGAGGGAACAGTTCCTCCCACAACCACAAGAAGCTGCAGTTCCTCTACCAACCACTAGGGTCTGGCCAACAGCGAGTCAGTCTCCATTGTCCATGTCCAACTTTACAGCAGAATTAAAAAAGAATATTTACAATCTGGTACAAAAACAGTTTTGATCTCCTTGATAGATTTACATCCATGACAATTGAACACGGGAGAATTTTTTTATGTAGAAAAACCAAGTGAAGACAAGAACCGGCAAATCCTGAGGGATCATTTGGAAACAAGGCAAAAAAAACTATATGACATACTTATGCTTCATCTTATGGTGTCTGGTTAACTTTATCTGGTAAACACTGACGTGTCGTAAAAGTAGTTGTATAGCCTACTTTGATTGGCAGCTGGGAGGCGTGTCTCCTGGATCGCACGGCAACTTACAAAGTTCTCACCTGCAGGTGATGCAGACACGCTCAGGCTTCGGAGAAAGTTCGATTCATCCTATTATAAGTTGAACTAGCGCTAAAATAATAAAATATACATATACAATATACCAACTGTAAAAGTTCAGGGTATTTACAACAAAAACGTTGTCAGTGACCTATGAGAGTTATAAATTAAGGTTAAAAATAAGACAAAACTGAAATATTCAGTTAACTCATAACTGAGTTAAGATGTTCAGCTAATGTAGAAAGCTGTGTGACATAAACTTGTCTAGTTCTCTGACCCCTGAGACCCTGTTAGACCCCACTAGCCTCCACCAGCCCCTGCCAGGTCACTTTTGACAAGTTCTTGTTCGACCAAGTAGAGTCTGGTGGAAGAAGCGTCCCACAGCTCCAACCACAAGATCTACAGTTCCCGTCCACCTAACGTCAATGTGAACACAGAGCTCCGTTATCTCCGGCGTGATTGTCCTCTGACTCTCAACCCCATCAGGGTAGAACTGGCCCATTGGCACCACCAGTCATCTAGAAACCTTCAGACATCAGATGGTGGTTGATCTGCTGGTCTTAAAGCGTGTTTGTAGCTGGAGCTTTCAGGAATTTTTGTTGTGTGGTACACGTGATGAGACCTGCCGCTAATTAAAGTCATCTGGTTTAGGTAGAAAAGTGCACGCAGACGCATCTGCCAGCAGGAGGCTAGCAGATGTAGAACAAAGGGAACTTTCACAAAAACAATAAAACAAAAATGCAAACTGTGTGGAGAAACTGATGAAAGTACACCTTCTTTTGATTCAGAGGACTTCAGGGGATAATAAAAAATAAAAAAAACATCTGGTCCTTACCAGGTCTGAAGATGAAGTAAACAGAACATCAGATGAACGCGTGACATGAAGGCAAAACGCAGAACTCCCATGATTCAACAGTTTGTAGATCCAGCTTTAGGAGGAGTTCTGCACCATTCTTCTTTATAAATAAGGTTTTTGGATCTCCACAGCTAAGAAGGTAGTTTTAAAAACTTACAATGGAGGTTGACCAGTTTTGGAGCCTGGTCCTGGTGGTCATTTGAGGAACTGTATCTGTCCATGCTTCTGGGTTGATGTCAGTTTTGAAAAGTGGAGGTTGGCTCTTGGTTTTGACAAACGATTGAAGGATAACACAGCTCAGATATGCTTGGAGGCATCACAGCGAGCAGTCGTGTTGCTTTCTGAGATCATGGACCTGAATCAGTTGTGTAAGAGGCAGAAAACGCACACAAACACACAAACTCAGTGTGGACGGTTGTCTTGTGATGTAGTGGTTCATTCAGCTGTCCTGTGGGAATCTGTAAGGGCTTAATGATGAAAAGAGGACTTTTATGTTTGTAGGGCTCCACACTGAGCTTTGACTTCAGTTAACCTTCAGATAATTAATATGCTTTTATGTAAAAGTCGAGGAAATCTACTGTTAAAGACACGGCGTCTCCACATAGTCGTGTCTCTTTCCAGCGCTGATGTGGAGGAGAAAGCTGAAGCTTCAGAGCACATCTGAGCCCTCAAACGGCTCTTTGACTTTCTGTCCAAAAGTACTGATGGATTATAAAATAACAACAGGCCCCAGGGCCAAGACAAGTGAAGGGCCCCCACCCTCCCAGACTGGAGCAAGACAGCCAGAATAAAAGCGCTGTTGCAAACCACAGAGCCATGCCGTCTGCCAGGGCCATTCACAGACATTCAGGGTCAGGTGCTCAAGCCCACATCATATAATAAACCTCAAGCACTACTTCTTTTAATTATTGTATAATCATAGAGATACTCAAACCTTTTCAAAGAAGAATACAACTTTTTTTTCCAAAGAAAGCAACATTTTGTCATAAGAAAAGACTATTGGTACACCACAAAATGAAGAAAATGTTGTAAAATTGTAACTTTTTCACATAAAATTACAACTTTACAACTTTAAGTCATATACAAAATTTGAAGTTAGTTTAACTGTCTAATATATA
>JBAMYA010045648.1:0-11566 GCA_037176975.1 Arrhamphus sclerolepis | reverse complement strand
ATCTATTAACTGTATGAAGTCATTCAAACCTGTTTTATTTTGCTCCTATGTCTATCTGCACAGTGAGGAGAGTGAGGAGCCAGAACTCAACTCCCATGAGACTGCAGTTATCAAGACTATGATCAAAGGACCTGCTCCAAACCATGGTAACACTGTGTGTTCTCTCTGTCTGATTTATTGACGTAGTACTAACATACAATTGATATGGTAACCGTGTGAGATTGTGATAATAGAGAATTGTATACGTGGCAAAGAACTCTGAAGGATTTAATACTGCATGAGGCGTTCAGAGCAGCACATCAAATATTCTCTTAAATCATCACTACATCTGAAAGGATCTGTTGTCAGCACTTTTTTTTTCTACTGAATTAACTAGTGGAGCATAAGCAGACATGGATATTATATTCACAGCCAAAATGCAGACTTCCCTAAATAAAATCCTTATGATACACCCATTTTGGGAATTGAGCAAAATGATAAACAATCATGCCCAATAAAAAGGAAAAATAAAAAATGGGCTTTAAGTCTTAGCATAGTGTGAAAATGATTTACAGCCATTGGATTGAATGTTGTTACAGTCGGCCAGTAAGGGGAAAAAGAGCTTATTTTCTATGGCTGAGGCTTGACATGTTGTGAAATAGACCTTTCTTTTATTTTATTTTTTTTTACTTTTGCTCTTTTCCCGCAGAAGTCCATTGACTAATACCAGGTACCTTAGTCGATCTCATATGTCAGAATGATAATATTTCTTGAGTCGACCTGTATGGTGTAAAATGATGCAATACTGATGAGTGCTCAACTCACATCTGAGACTGGATGGCTGTCCAGTGCATCTTTCTGCTTATCATGTGCATGAATATAGAATAATTCCTTTGTATTACCAGTTTAACTGCACACAAGTGTCCCTCCTTTGTATGGAGGATCAGTAATGTGATTGAAAAGGAAATAGAATCATCTACTAATTTTGAATTTAAAATGAGGATGATCAAATTGGATTTCAAATTCGTTATGAAATACATAAATGAATAGTCACATTTCCAAAGTGTTTTCTTATTGAGTATTTTTATTAGAGTTTTGAAAAATGAATTGTATAATTAATAATAAATTCATCATTTAAAATTTACTCTTAAAATCTTTTTGGAAATGCATTTTCAAATTGAGAAATACAGTAAATAACCAAATTTGAAAATTAATTTAGGAATTAATTTTCTAATTGAGCATTTAAAAGAGTAATTCCAAATTCCATTTCTGTTTTCTTTTCCCCACTGCATTTCTTTCAAACCTTTTTCAAAATAGTTTTTCTAAATCTATTACTTCTGCATTTATCTTCTCCTATTTCTTTTTCGATGGCACTTTGGTCCTTGAGCAGAAAAAAAACGGATTAAACAATGCAAATCCAAAGGTAAAAATACATTATTTAATGATGAATTTATTATTAATTACACAATTCCTTTTTCAAAACTCTAATTAAAATACTCAATAAGAAAACACTTTGGAAATGTGACTATTCATTTATGTATTTCTTAACGAATTTGAAATCCAATTTGATAATCCTCATTTTATAATCCCAAATAATGAATAATTCTATTTCCTTTTCAGTGACACTCTTGGTCCTCCGTATGTTTGATCATAGTCAGCTTTGGATCCAGGTGTTACCCCATTGATCTTTAAACACTACTTCTCTCCTTCACCTCGTCTGCTACTGATCACACAGCAGGCAAATATCTCATTTACTAAATCAGCGTTGCTCATGAGAGTACATCATGAGTTAAAAAGCTTTAATCACAGAAAATAGGGTTTAAGCAAAAACAAATGTAAAACAATATTGCCGTGGCTGAAATTTATATGCACACATTTATGCAGCCAGTTCCATCCTTCTCCGCTCATTCATTATTTAGCCTAACCTTTAGTTAAAGATGCTCACAGGGCCTTTTTATGCAAGTTATTTTATGATTGTAATGAGTGTTCTATGAGCTCCTGAATGTCATCCAGTCTGCTTGGGACATTGAATTTCTACAGCTGAGAAATTCAAAGCGTGTTCCCTGTTATCCTTGGTCACCAATAAATCACTAACTTGCCTGTAAGCTAGCATTAATAATATCTGGTCTTTCTCTCAGTTCGCATCTGCAGGCAGCATGGTTGCAGCAGAGCAAGGATAATCAAGTTACTCAGCTGTTTGCATTGTCACAGAGAAGACAAAGAATCATTTGAAGTAATCTTTCAAACTTTTAAGAAAATGCCAGGCTTATCAAATTAATTAACTGTATTTGGCAGCTCTATCATTTGCCTTTTATATGTAGCTACTGTAGACAAACTTTATCACAAAAGGCTCCGCAACTGCATGTGGGATAGCCATTGTTGTCATTGTCATCTGTGGTGAAGATGCCCACATGCGCACAGTTACATCTGATGACATGGAAGGGAATGACTTTCTGACAGAAGGGAGATTATGGTGTACAAATCACAGACGTGAGCAGCCATCTCTTGAGTGTCCATATCTGTCTTCAACATTCCCATCTTACATAGTGCATGCTGGTATGAGTAATGCCAGTTTTACTAAATGGGGTGAAAGATTGCATCTGAAAAGTTTTTCTTTTTTTCCCTCCTTATCTAGTACTATTAAAGACACATTTTAACTTTTTTTTTAATCAAATGATTCTAAAGAATATTCAATTAGACAATAAATTCACACAGCTCTGTCATTTCCTCAACAGACATACCCAAGCTTGACATACAATGACATGTTCAAGCTCCAGATGTAAGCCTTCCTTCACCATGAAAACACATAAATAAACACCACGATTTTCATCTGTACGCAGAGATCAAAAGGCCAAACTGCATGTTTAGCCAGGTGTCTGGGTTTTAGCAGATGGAATGTGTTGATGGTCTATGTATGGTTGCGTGTGATTGGTCATGTGTATTCATGCACATACGCCATAGGAATGTGTTGAAAGTAGAAATATTCAGTGTGTCTCTGAAGATTGATGTGCTGAATCCATGGCTTTGACAATAGTAGTCAGCCAGCTGCATGCACCCCTATGACACCTGCTGGGTGCACAGTCAAAGAGGGCAGAGGTCAAATAACTTACAAACCTGGGGGGGAGAAATCACTCCTACTCAACTGTGACATCATAAGTGCTTTTTTTTAAAAAAAAAAAAAATCTTTTAGTATTCTTTTTTCCTGTTCATCATCTCACCTTTTGTCATGCAACTTTTTATGTCCCTTTCACTTTCTGTATAGGCCACAGTCCACAAACTGGTTTGATCACCCCATCTTTCGGGATGAAGGGCAACGGCAGTGCTAACGTCCCGAGGGGTCCCGTCCCAGCCCGACCTGCGCCTCAGCCCCACCCCAAAGATGAGGACACCCTGGTCCAAATGGCCGAACATATTCCTGCTGGGACCCGAACACCCATGTGTGCCCACTGCAAAATGGTCATCAGGTGAGCGAGAAATACTGCGGGCGATCTCACAGGTCAGCTGCTTGAGAAAAAAAGGAAGGCTGTGTGGACTGTGTCAACGCATGTTTTTCCTCTAATTTTGATCAGACACCTCAGGCAACTCATTAAAGAATAAACTATACATCCTGTTATAAGTACAAAAGCTTTTACTGGGAAAAGTGACCTCAACATGTTAAAATAAAAATGAAAAAACAAGGATAAATCACCGTATTTGAAAAAGAAAAACCTACGGATTTAAATTGTCCAAAATATGAAAGAAATGTTTAGGGAATCAAAAGGTAAACTTTTCATGCTTTAAAAAAACAACCATAGTTCCATGCAGATGCACAAAAAAAAACAAAAAACTTGTATAACCACCAAGCTACTCTCATATGTAATGTTGGCAGTGCCATGTTTTTCCAACTATTATCAAACAAATAAACTAGCACTAGCAGCGCGCGGCTTTGATTGGTAATTGCTGAACCAACTGACTTCTAATTCATAGGTGTCATTCTATGAAGGTTTGGTGAGCTATGTTAAAGATATTGTAGATTTTAGATATTTAAGTTTGACAGAAAAATCACAGAAGACAAAAAAAGGGGCATTTTGTGTATGGTAAGAGCCAAGCTACATGCTGACTTGCTCATAAAATGAGACAGTCCTGTCATCCTTCTGGTCTTGATACCATCCTGCAGTTTAGAGCTATAAAAGATCTGTAGAGCTTTTATATTGAAAGAGTTATAAAAGATCTGTAGAGTATATCATTGGGAATAAAGGAGACTGTCATCACTATTTATGGGTGATTGCAAAAGCTGCAGAGCACACGTTATATTCATCATATTAGATCTGTGTACACAAGGATAACCAAAGTTGTCGCTTCATCTTGGCTGCACACCAGTAAACCTATATTCAAACAAATTAATAATTTGAAAGGGTATGTGTCTGCTCCTTAATTCATCATTACTCCAGTAATGCCATTTTGATCATTTCACTACATATAATAAATTATAATAAACAATCTCAAGTATGATGGTGTGATGGTTGTATGCTTCCATGACTATTCAAATAAGTTGCACCTAAAGTTCATCAAATCTTGGAAGCAGCTGAATGAATATATATAATTTGGCTCCATTCATTCACTTTGCAGTCTCATCAGCTTCTAAAAGTATTATAAAATACATAAGAATGTAGATATATGGTGGAGGAGGTAACCATTTGTACTACAAAAGTTTAACTAAAAGATAAGTTAAGCAGGAATTGTACACAAAGGCACATCACAATAGAGTCTGTTCCTCTTCCTCCCCCGTGCCTGCATGTCTTCTTGTCTGCCCTGAACTGTGCATTATCTCCCTTTGAGCCACCTAACGTTGCGTGTGATGAAGGATCGGGTTGCTCACATAGCTGACAGCTTGGGCCACTGTCAGAGCAAGCACAGATAAGCACAGCTATTGTGCTGCGTAAATTAGCCTCCATTGTTTTCCCACTTTACCTAATCATCAGAGTTGACAGAAGCATGGCGCTGTCTGATTGGGAGCAGAAAGATGGTCAGTGTTGGACGGAAAACTGAAAGAATTCATCACTTACTTAACAGACGCAAGTTCTGCAGCTCCTCTGAGTACACACTTTTATCTACTAGCTCCTATTGAGTTAGTGGAGGAAAGCATGTGTGCGCAAACATAAAAAATCACCTAAATCAAAGTCAATCTTAGAGTTAGGCATATGCAACCGCAGGTGAACAATAAAAATAACTTTCCTCACCATGCCATTATTCATATTCATATTCAGAACAAAATGAAGCCAAAAAGAAAAAAGAATTCATGTGGGTAAAACGGACTGCCGCCATGATTCAATAACTTTTAGCTGCAATAACCTGAAGTAGTTGTTTATTCTGTAACTTTATCATTTCCTCACATGGTTGTGGATGAATTTTCTCCCATTACTCTTTACAACATTCTTTCACTTCATTGAGGTTTATGCACGGTTCTATTAAGGTCCTGCTACAGCATTTTGATTAGGATGAGGTTTGACTAGACAACTTTCAAACCTTGGGTTCTTTTATTTTTCAGTCATTCTGATGCAGATCTGCTGATGGGCTTCAGATTATTTTTCTATTTCATGACCCAGTTTCAACCTGCCTGTAGCTTGCAGAGAGATGGCCTCAGATTTACCTCCAGAATACTCTGGCATGCCAAGTGTCTTATACATTAGGTGTGATATACACGATGATTGCAAGGTCCTGCAGCTTTAAAACAGCCCGAGACATCAATGCTCTCTCATCACGCTTGTGCTTTTGGCAAGAATGGGGCTGGATATTGAAGCCAAGCAACTCCACTTTCCTCTCATCAATCCATAAGAAATTGTTCAAGACATTTTGTGGTTTGTTCAGATGCAGTTTCTTTTCCATATTCTTTTTTTTTTTTTTTTTTTACAGAAGAGGACCATTCCTCTCCTGAAAACCTTTCCAGAAGGTGGAATCACTACAGAATGCAAAAGTCCAAACAGTTTGAAAATTGTATTATAACACTTTCCAAATTGATGGGCAGCAACAAGCAAGGTCATTGTTTGTTGTTTTTGTTTTGTTTTGTTTTGTTTTCCCTTTTTGGCATTGCATTAACACATGCCTGAATTTTTCAGAGCAGAAAACTGTCAAACACTCTGCATTTCTATAAATTAGCACCGCACATGTGCTGATGATCAGCTCATCGAGGGCTCATGATAAACGGCACATGATCGCTACCCTCTGAAATCCTACGGGAGCATGAAGGGTGTCCTCAGTATATTGTCCACATGATTTTTATTCTTGGCTTCATTTTGTTAAACAATAGCTCTGATATAATACTAAGACGCATTATGATCAGACGATTGAAAAAGAAAAAAAGCTAACTTTTGGATATTACTGTAACTTTCAAACAAATATTCTTAACAGTTTATATCAGAATGATCTAGAATAATGATGCCATTTTCCAGTCATATCATCTTTTGTACATCAGAGAGATACTACACATTTAATGTTAATGAGATGTCAAAATAATTCATGTAGTTTTGTGTCTGAGCGTTATATGGGTTTATTAGCTACTATCATTTTCTAGCTTTTCCAGTGCTCTTTCTTTTTGTTTTTCCCAGAGGGCCGTTTTTGGTCGCAATGGGGAGATCGTGGCATAAGGAGGAATTTAACTGTGCCCACTGCCGCACCTCCCTGGCAGATGTAGGCTTTGTGGAAGAAAAAGGATCTGTGTACTGTGAACACTGCTATGAAGACTTTCTTGCTCCAACATGCAGCCGCTGCCAGGCCAAGATACTGGGGGTAAGTAGATGTGAGAAAAAGAAAAGGGATAAGTAACTTCCAGTATGGATGTAAAGGGATGAAGGCTTCGCTAGTTAACCTGTGGCCTGGCGATATCAGGTCAGCAGCAGCCATTTTTCCGACGTTGATATCATGTGTGTCTGCTGTTTTCACGCTGAACCACTGTTATTCCTCTGTGCCTGTCACACCTTCCACCTTCAGACTGGATTCTCTATTTATACTTTCAATACGTTCTTGTGTTTTACATTTTTTCCTACATCTCATTTACATCTAATGATTTATATTTACATTTTGTCATTGAGCAGATGCTTTCATCCAAAGTGACTTATGAGTGAGGAACAACATTTGAACTAAAGTACAGGCAGAATATTAATATGTCTTGAGTGCTTAATCTATGTAAATATATTTAAAAAACTGAATATAAATAGCACAGGTGCAGAAATGCAAAGTGAATCTGTCCATTTCAAGTTTGCAGCTGGGTGCATAGGGCACCTGTTAGCAAGTAGTGAATCAGTAGGTGGAGATAAGATGCTAAAAATAAAAGAAATACAGAAAAGAAGATTTCAGATGTGAGCACTATGAGCATGTAGCTCCTGATATTTGTACTACTACTACTACCAATAATAATAATAACAACAATAATAATAATAATAAATAGAAAAAAAATCAACTATTAAGATGCAGGAAGGCTGATAGTTCAGATGAATATCTGTCCTGACCACCACTGTAACCCAGGAATGTGTTATACACTCTGATGTTAAGGGGAATTAGGCTTAGCGGTCTAAAGGCTGCAGGTGTGGCTTGAACCCAAACTGTCAAGAGGCTGAAATCAGTGCTCTGAAATTCATCCTTCACATGGTCTAACCTCTTTAGCCTCAATCTCTTTCAACCCTCTGTTTCTCACACATTTTTAACCAGCTTATGGCTCCTTATTAACCTGTTTTCTCACTCCCTCTCTCCTAATCCTTCACTTGACTCCGGCCCACCAACTCTCCATTGATTCCCTGTCCTGTCTTGTTCTCACAGTTTAAGGGTGGGAAAGAAATTAGTATGTCTATTTTAAGCTGGGTCATGAGATTCAGCAGGGAAAGAAAGGGGAGGAAAAAAGGAGAATATTTAATGGCAACATAAAAGGACATATTACAGGCTGACGCACCTTTCTGATACAACAGATCTATTTTGAGCCAGTAGAAGTTCACTATAGAAACTGTTTCTCTTCCTGGAAATAAAAGTAAATATTATATAACATTTAAAATGATTATCTAGCCACTATTTCTTCTATGTTATCTCATAATCTAGTAGATGGAAGATCACTCAGACAAACCAGTGCACCCAAATGTGTATTATACTCCAGCTATTCACTATCTTTTTTTTTTTTTTTTCCATTCAGGAGGTGATTAATGCCCTTAAACAGACATGGCATGCCTACTGCTTCCTGTGTGCTGCCTGTCAGCAGCCAATCAGAAATAACACCTTCCACCTGGAGGACGGGGAACCATATTGTGAGCAAGGTGAGTGATAACGGAGCATCATTTGCAGGATTTGTGACGTGTGCAGGTCTTTTACTCTCTTAAGATTATCTTAGAATAATTTGTTGAAACAAATAAAATAATTCAATCAATGAAGTTAATACATGGAGTTGTTATTCTTAGTCCCCTCTCAATAAGCAGATGCCTTGATTTATTTATGCAGTAACATTCACAGCAGTGTAATGGATTGGTTAGTATTGTACTGTGCCAGTCTAAATTGCTTGTAGTTTTGAATGTAAGTGTGAATTTTGTGACTGACTGCTGAATTGTGTGAAGCCGAGGCTTCAGCATCAGCTTCAGTGGAAACAGACTCAAGGTTGACATGGAGAACGGATGAATGTATTTATTAGTTTCGCTCTTAAACATGCTATTTAGTGCAACACTAGCAATGATCAGACTGGTGTGGGGCAGACTTTGGTCTGTAGCTGAATAAAAATGGCTCTGAATGGTACTTGCATGCAGAATTAGAATAAAAAAGTGTTGAGTGCATTATGTGTCAGCATTTTTTTTCAATGTCAGTTCTAACTGTCTACTACTTGTAGGCTTTAGAAGTGTGGGTGTGAGTAACTGTGTGGGTACTACACGACTATATAATTAGCTGACTGGTCAGATTGATGATGCTGATTGCCTTCTATTACAAATCAGTTTGATTTTTTTTAAAATTGCGTTTATAGTTTTAATCATTAAAGTCCTTTGCTGAATCATTATTGTTCTCAATCGTTCTATTTTTCACTCTCCTTGATCTATTACTACAAGATAGATGTGGGGTTTTCTCCAAATAACTATAAACTATATAACTTTATATCACAGAAAGGCTGTGTGGACTACTTTATAAGTTTATTTGATATCGTCCATCTTTGTGTGTGAAAAGACTTTTACAGTTTGTTTGGGACTGGCTGCCATGGCTGTGAGTTCCCCGTTGAGGCTGGAGACAAATTCCTGGAGGCGCTGGGTTACACTTGGCATGACACCTGCTTCGTATGTGCCGTAAGTGAAGCTCATGCACATCCATCACTGCAAATCCAGCACAGGAGGGACTGACGGCGGCATGATGTAACATGTGTTCATCATCACATTCCCACTTTTGAGCAATTCACAGATTTCTTTTCATTTTAAAATCTTTAAACTGTGAAGAAAAAGCAGTGTATCGAGATGAAACACACTCAAACATACGATCAATGCAGCTAAACTTCTCCACAGGTATTAGGTCACATTTGCAACCAATATAACTATATTTGATGTTAGTCTGTTTGTGCCAAACATTTTTGTATAGCTGTGTGTCTGCATCAAACTCAGCTGCAGAATTTGTTTCTAACAAAAGTTTAAAAAAGAAAAGAAAAGAAAAATGTGCCTCTGCAATTTTTAATGAGATGCTGTGAAACATTTGTCATAAAATCTCTTTGTGCGTGTGTGTGTGTGTGTGTGTGTGTGTGTGTGTTGGGCTCTTTGCAGGTGTGTTGTACCTCCCTGGAGGGCCAGACCTTCTTTTCTAAGAAGGACAAACCTCTTTGCAAGAAACATGTTCACACACTGAAGATATGACCCTTGAAGTCCTCTCCTGCTTCTCTGGCCCCATGTTCTCACTTGTCGAGGGAAGACCTCTTGGTAGCACTTGGTTCATGTGTGAATAGAAGTGAAGCAATACTCATTTCTGCATGTTGTTTCAGTCAGTGAAAGCAAGTTAGCTTTCATTAATTAGCTGTTCACAATTTTGACCAAAAATGTCCAAAAAGATATGATTTCCATTTGCTGAAGTTAGTGTTAGCGTTAGGGTCAGCAATCATAAGAACGGCATAATAAATGCTACAGTTTTGTTGTCATATTTTACAAAGGTCAAATAAGGTCAAAGTACTATATTTTCCAATACACAAGACTCTATGCTCTTAACTTTATGGTCTTTATTACTTAGTCTAAAATGCATGTGTGGTTAGTCAACCTTATTTTCTACTTTGTAAAATTACAAATTAATCATCTTTACAAATAACTCCAGAAATGTGTGAAAACTTATAACCATCCAAATAATGTAAGGATGCAATGCAAGTGATGATTGTTGTTTGTAATTAGAGTGCCTTGCAAAGTACTCACCATCTTTGGCATTTTTTCTATATATTGTGCCTTACAACCTGGAATGAAGTGTTTCGCAGTGTTGCAGTCACTTAAGACAAATAAACACTTGATGCCTGCCACCTTGAGGGTGCAAACCATTTTTAATTGTGAAACACTTCTGTGTTGTTTATTCCTGTCCCTGACCTGTTGGGAGATCTTCTTAGCTGCACTGCATTTTTTTTTGGTAGTGTCCCTCTCTAAATGGTGTTGCAGAAACTGAAAACTTCCACAACAGACGTGTAAATATCCAGAGATCATGTAAAGCTTCAGTTTCACACAAAAGGACCAGTTTGGCTGGTAGTAGGTATGAATGGCTTTTACTGGACGGCAACACGTCTGCTGAAATAAAAAAAAAAACAAAAAAAAACTTACAAAATAGATTATTAACAGATGTTGAGGTGATTTTTTATTTAATTCCATTTTATTTTATTTTCACACTACCTGTTGGCTCTTATGTTTTAGAGATTCTTTAGATGAAATCCCAAAACACATTAACGACAATTCCAGTTTGTAAGGCGATAAAATGTATATCTGTTGCCATTAATGTTTGCAAAGCTGTGATGAAATTTAATTATCTGCCTAGTAGTTATCACAGGTTCACGATAATATAAAGTTTCTGCTGTTACACTTTTTGTAGCAGTTATGTGGTCTATGTAGTGAACCATTTCACAAGGAGCTATTAAAATGCTAGAATGTTCATTTACTTGCAGAATGTATTTGGATTATTTACTTTAATACAGGTGATGATTAAAGTTTTTGCCTTTGATACAGTCATTTTAATTATGATTTAAGCTAATTTCTCTCTCCCCACAGTTTCTTTGCCTAAAACTACTTATATTCACTATGTATGCCATAAACTGTAACAAAAAGCAGCATTTACTATTATAATGATGGAACAGAAAGGAAGAAAGGGCTTATTGTGTAGGATGGTATTTCTAGTTTTGTTTGTTTGTTTTGTTCACTTGATTTCAGAGAAATACTTGCATTTATTTCTGATTAAGTTTGTTCTTTGAATACTTTATCACATTGTGTACTTCTTTCTGACACTTCTTTCTGGTGTTTAGTAAATTGTATATTATATTTTGTTTTAGAGAATGGATAAAAGTCTATCTGAATATAGGTATTTAACTGTTTAGGTAATTATTTCAGATTTTCAAGACTTCTAGTGGAATTGAATGGAGGTTTAT
>JBAMYA010045647.1:0-11567 GCA_037176975.1 Arrhamphus sclerolepis | reverse complement strand
TATATATGTGTATATATATATATATATATGTATATGTATATATATGTACGCATATATATATATATATATATATATGTATGTGCGTGCGTGTGTGTGTGTGTGAAAACTGTATAACAGGAGTATGATTCTGCTGTTGCCAGGGCAATGCAGCGGCCGCGATGTGGAGTTCCAGACAAATTCGGCCCGGAGCTGAAAACAAACCTGAGGAAGAAGAGATATGCTGTGCAGGGTCTGAAATGGGAAAAGTCTGAGGTGACTTTCAGGTCAGAATACACATTGAATGACATCCACTAAATATGTGTGTGTCTGTCTGTGTGTGTATATATTGTTTGTGAATCTAATTTATACCATTTATGAGTAAAAGTGAGAATGCAGCAGGCAGATTTTGTCTGTTGATGTCAGAAAATGGCAACTACTACCGATTACAAATTTCCTTTCATGATTCATACGCTTCTGTATTTGATTGTTTGTCACAGCTTTTCAGTGCGTTATTTTTGTTTCTTTTTGTCCACCTCGCTCCTGAATCCTCCCTTCTCCGTTATCCACCACAGCATAGAGAACTACACCCCCAAAGTGGGCGAAAGAGCCACATTTGATGCCATCCGAAAGGCCTTTAAGGTGTGGGAGAGCGCTATCCCGATCACCTTCCGAGAGATCCCCTTCAGTCAGATCAGAGGCAAAGTCGACAAGTATGCCGACATTATGTTGTCCTTCGCAGAAGGCTTCCACGGCGACAGCACGCCATTTGATGGCGAGGGTGGCTTTCTCGCACATGCTTACTTCCCCGGCAGTGGAATCGGGGGAGACACACACTTTGACCTCGCCGAACCTTGGACTACTGGGACTGTGGATCAGGGAGGTAAGAAGGTGACATCTTCAACAGAGGATGAGTCGTGATGAGACAGACTTCAGCGAAACATTTGCAGGATAATTTCCTCATTCACTGTCTTTGTCTATCTCTTTCTGAAGGGAATGATGTTTTCCTGGTAGCGGTCCATGAACTGGGTCACGCTCTGGGTCTGGAGCACTCTAACGACCCTTCTGCCATCATGGCCCCTTTCTACCAGTGGTTTGAAACTGAAAACTTCCAGCTCCCTGATGATGACCGTAGAGGCATCCAAGCTATTTATGGTGAGTTTTCTCATTAAAGCGAAAAGAAAACCAAAATAAAATAATATAGTGTTGTCCTTTTGTATAATGTAGCTTAATGAAAGGTGGTTACTACTATTGATTTGGTATATAGACATGGAGTTCTTTCTTAAAAGGAAATCCAATAATTGCTGCAAGAAGGCAATAGTTTAACGTACTTCAGCAGTCAGATTGTACTTTTGAAAAGTAAAAATTTCATAGAAAAGTCGACACATTAATATTAAAGAGGGAAAAGGTCAAGATATAATCGTTAAATGTCTGAAGTGTAAATGACAAATGATATGAGTATGTCCAAATACGTGATGCTAAAAGAGTATTTTCAAATGACTAAGGTCTTCCTGCAAATTAAGCATGTTTCACTTCTCTCTCACAAAACCTTCAACACAGGAACAAAGTCTGGGGTTCCTCCTCCGCCCCCTCGTCCCACAAAGCCATCCAAACCTGACAAGCCAGACCAGGGTCCTGATATATGTGAGGGACATTTCGACACCATCGCCATGCTCAGAGGAGAAAAGTTTGTATTTAAGGTAGAGAGGATATTCCGTTTTTGTCTTATTAGCTTTCTCATAGAGACAAACATGCAGGGTTTTGTGAGAATACTGAGAGCATAAAGTCTGTCTGTAACAGCTGAATGGTTTTGGTTTCATGTTTCAAAATCCCAAATTCTTAAATTATAAATGAACTCGTTAGTTGTTCATAAATAAGCTTGAATGCACTTCTGTATATCTCCCTCGTGGGCTTATAGGACAAGTGGTTTTGGCGTCTGCGTAACAACAAGGTGTTGCCTGGCTACCCGATGCCCATTGGTCACTTTTGGAAAGGTCTGCCTTCAAATATCGATGCTGCCTATGAGAGGACTGATGGAAAATTTGTCTTCTTCAAGGGTAGGTTTAACCTGGAAGCAGACTAAACGCAGATCTGGGAATGTCACCTCATGTCTGAGGTTTTTGTTTTTCATCCCCTTTATTTCTCTCCATCTTTGTGCCCAGGTGACAAATACTGGGTTTATAGCGAGTCCACCATGGACAAGGATTCTCCAAAAAGCCTCAGAGACATGGGCACTGGTCTACCCAAAGACAAGATTGATGCTGCTCTCTTCTACACTCCGACAGGACAGACATACTTCTTCAGAGGAACTGAGTGAGTGTCTACATTTAAGGATTACTAGACCTATCCTTTTATGCTAAAGAGCTTGTGATCATGGGCCATAATTTTTGTCAGTGTAATGAGATTAGGAGTTTGCTGAAAGGCACTGGAATACAACCCCAATTCACAAAAAGCTGGATGCTTTGCAAATAAAGGCAGAATGCAAAGACTTGCAAATGTCATAAACTCATATTTTATTCCTATTAGAACACAGAGAACATATCAGATGTTGAAAGTGAGTCATTTAACCATTTCATAGAAAATATAAGCTCATTTTGACTTTGATGGCGTCAGAACATCTCAAAAAAGTTGGAACAGGAGCAACAAAAGGCTGGAAAAGTATCTGGTGTAAATCAAAAACAAATGGAGGAGCATTTGACAGCTAATTAGGTTAATTGGCAACAGGTCAGTCACATGACTGGGTATTAAAAAAAAGAGCATTTCAGAGAAGCAGAGCCTCCCAGATGTAAAGATGGGCAGAGGTTCGTCAGTCTGCGACAAACTGCATCAAACAATTGTTGAAACATTTCAGACAAATGTTCCTCAACATAAAATTGCAAAGACTTTGAAGATCGCACCATCTGCAGCAGATAATATCATCATCAGTGCCCTCAGATGGCGCTGCATTAACAGACAGACGTGATTCTCTCACCTGGACATCACTGACACTTCCAGAAGCCAAAGTCTGAAATGCGGTCCACAAGCGCAACTTATACCTGTGTCGTGCAAAGACGAAGCCATAAAGCATAAACCAAGCAAACGGGTGCTGAACTGGTCTGCCTGCAGCCCAGAACTTTCAACTACGGAAAAGGTTTCATCAGCTGGAATCCTACATCAGACATGACTGGGACAACATTCCTCTGCTAAAACTCCAGCAAGTTTCCAGGTGTTTACAGACACCGTTTCAACTTTTTCTTTTCTTTTCTTTTTTTTTTTTTTTAGATGTGTTGCTGCTGTAAAAGTCAAAATGAGCTATTTTCCATGAAATGGTAAAGTGTCTTGGTTTTGACATCTCATATGTTCTTTATGTTCAATTGGGAATAAAATATGGGTTTATGATATTTGCAGCTGGGGACCTTTTTTGAAATAGTTTAAAATATTTCAAAGCCTGCTCATAATTTCTTTGATTTTTAAATATAATCGTGAATACTGGCAATTCCCCCATGGGATGTTCAGGGCAGCAGAGGGGCTCACTGGTTGGTGCTGTTGTCTAATAGCTAGAAGATGCATGTGTGGTTGACTGGTGACTTAACCAGGGTGCATCCTGCGTTTGACCCCAAGACTGGAGGGACCAACTCAGGCCGACCTCCATGACCCTAAATAATACCAAAAAAATGACCTCAACAAGACTTTTTTCCTTTTGAATGAAATTAATCAAAGCTGTAACTGAAAATAACGTCTTGCCTGTCATTAATATGCTGATCTTCCACATGCAGGTATTTCCGTTTCAACGAGAAAACTCGCAGAGTGGAAAGCAGCTATCCAAAACCGATCAGCAAGTGGAGCGGAGCACCAGATGGTATTAAAGCTGTCATAATGAGTCAAGACGGATGTAAGTTCTGCTCCCCAAGAATCTTTGGGTGTACACGTAGGAGGGCTGGGCAGTTAAAACAAAATGTAATCAAAACCGTCATTCAGAACCAATAATTGATGTAATCTTTCTCACGTCAGTTATTTGACTTATTTCTCTTTGAAATGTTTATTACATTTCCCTATATAATTAAACTGTGTGCACTTGATTTCAATTATTTTAAAATCAAAGAAAAAAAATCAAAGATATGTACTCTTTTATTAGTAAAATACTGCAGTTTTAATAGACGGTTATATTGACAGTATATATGGGGCAAAAAATAAAACGATACAAAGATAAGCGCTCATTAATGTAATCAAGCTAACTAGTTCAGTTAATTATAATATTTATTTCAAGTCATATCGCTCAGCCCTAATATACAGTTATGAGTGGTAAGAAAACTACTAATTGACACATACATATCGAAGTATGTATAGATGAAGTTTGTACTCAAGATTAACTATGAAATGTTAGTTTCCTGTTTAGATTTTCTCCAAAACTGTTGGTCATTCATACTGATAATTTGCCTTTCTTGACTGCTGGTAAGTGTTGTGCTAATTCGTTCTTGTCCACCTCTCCTTTTTTCACCAGCATACACTTATTTCTACAAAGCCAATAAGTACTGGAAATTTAACAACCAGTACATGAAGGTTGAGCCCGGCTATCCTAAGTCGGTGCTCCGTGACTGGATGGGTTGCGAAAGCGAAGAGCCCAAGAAAGGCCGAAAAGACGCTGACACGGTGGACGGCGGCGTCGGGCCGGTCGCCGTGGTGATTCCTCTCATCCTGCTGGTGCTGGTGTTGGTCACTCTGGGAGCGCTTTTATTTTTCAGGAAGTACGGCATGCCTCGACGTCTCCTCTACTGCAAGAGATCACTGCTGGACAAGGTGTAGACAGACCAACGGGTGACTGACAGACTGCCACAGAGGGACAGACAGACAATTTGAGGGAACGAGGGCCTGATGACGATTGAGACTGAGAGTGACGAGACGTGAAAGAGCAGAACAGAGCGACTGCAGGAAACTATGAAAGATATGTTGGGTGGTTTGTAAGTACCACAAAAAGAAGAGAGAGAGAAAGAATAAAAAAAAGGCCCATGAAACTGAAATCAGGAAAATGTATATTTGTATGTTAACTATTTACATGTACTGTTTTGTGTTCAGAAATTAAGAATAAGAATTGTATTTTTTCCTTCTCTACAATATGGTGACAGTGAAGGGAAATATACAAAGACTGTGTCTTCCAGGATCACATCCAAGGTTATAAACAAGCGTCCCATCTTTGCCTTTACCTGGACGACTCCAGCTGATCTGCTGTCTGATTCAGTTTCTCATTCAGTTTGAAAAGTCTGTTTTACTTTTACTCAGAAATTAAACATCTCTGTTAAAGAGATTTTGCTCTTTTTTTTCTTTTCTTTTTTTTACAGTTTAACTCTGAAATTCTTTGTTTCAGCACAATATTTACCCTAAACAAACTGATTTGGGACTCTGCATAATATCTTTTTCTTCTTTTTAATACAACAAGAGGGCTGGGAAATTTTACTTCCCAACAAAATGTGTACTACTTTTTCTTTTTCTCCTCCCAAATCTGATACTTAATCATAAGAAGACAAATCTTTTGACAGAAGTTGGTCTCAGAAAAAGAATTCACATAGATCTCAAAATACGGCATTGACGAAAGTATTGTTTTGGTATTGGTGCATTAGAGAGGATTCTCTCCCTTTTGATGAAACTTTAAGATGGCGAGTTGTTGTCGCCTGTAATAGTTAATAGATTTGGTGGACAATAGCACTTCCAGTCAATATTAGTAAAGATTGATGCAGATACGCAGTATCTGTCATCTTTATAAGGCTGCTGGAGGAGGTTGCAGATGGGATCAAGTAGTCTAAAAACAAAGATGCTCATACTGGTTCAGCAATCCTTCTTTCTGTTTGCACTTTTTTTTTTTAATGTTATTCAAACTTTAGATACTCAAACGTTCAAAAGAGTCACTATTCCTTTTTTCAGATGGAAGGTACATTTTTGAATGTGACGTTTTCACTCACCAATGACTCCATGGCATTATTCTTAAAGCGTCAGCAGATCTAATTGTCCAGTTGTGTACGGTTTCCAGTAATATAGTGCAATTTTTAATTATTACCCCTTTTAAGGGAAATTGTTATTATAAGTATGATTATTGTTATTATTGTTGTCTTTAAAGAAAAAAAAAAAAAGTTCTAGCAACTTTTTTGTGTGTTGTCATTTGGAGTCCTGCTGGACAGAGGCATAACATGACAATGATGAAAATTAAGTCCAGTTTACGTTCACTGTGTTGTGAATCAGATCAGATTAATGTGACTGAACCAAAATTACTCATATATTGGCAGAGAATTACAAACCTGCTATTTATGAACTTTGACACATGGTGCTCATTTTTGTTTGTTTTCTTTTTGTTTGCTTGTTTGTTTTTCTTTTACCAATTAAAACTGAAGGAGAGTTGATTTAGTCAATAACAATGATAATAGTAATGATAATTATGATAATGATCTTATCAATAAAATGGAATGAGATTTTTATTTCTCTTGTCTGTTTTTTTATTTCATGAAATAAGTTGAAATTAAACTATTTTCTACCCATATTTTCTTTTCCCCCCTTAATTTTCTTCACCAGATTTTAAAATACACACACTAACACACCCTATTATTTCATCTGAAAGGATTAAATAATATGAATGAACTTTTTTTCTTTGCAACATCAGTTGGAATTTAACTGTGAGCTGAATTATCAATTAAAAGTACATCGTGGTAAAGCTTAAAACATGAAACATATAACATACAAAATGTTATAGAAATATAAAATGGTATTTTGTGATCCACACAATGTATTGTTTTGACTGTGAGCCAAAGAATATATGAGTCTGCAGATGCCATACTAAATGCAAATGAATAGAAAATCTAAATTTGTCCGTCACAAACTAAT
The DNA here is from genome assembly GCA_037176975.1 of Arrhamphus sclerolepis. Lineage (NCBI taxonomy): Eukaryota > Metazoa > Chordata > Actinopteri > Beloniformes > Hemiramphidae > Arrhamphus > Arrhamphus sclerolepis. Next base: position 4,745 of record JBAMYA010045647.1, on the reverse strand, counting down.
TTCTTCTATGCAAAACGTCTAGAAAAAGGTTTGGCAGATTACATCATTCTGGTTAACTTCCACTTTCAACATGAGCCATCGCCAAATCAACATCTGCAACTTTTCCAGCCCATATTCTCAGTTCAGGAAGGTTTTTCACTCTTTCCATTTCACAATCTGCTGGTAAGTGACACAGTAATTAGATTTATTGAGCTTATTAGCAGCCAAGGCCAAGTAAGTGAAGCTTTTGTTCTGATTCTTCATCATATCCATCTTATTTAATTTGGGACAGTGAAGAAGCTGGTTCTGTGGACAGTTAAAAAAAACAAAACATCAAGTTTCAGAGGGATGATTTAGACCGAGTCTTGGTGAATGGGTTTCAGGTCAATGCGGTCTTATTACTGCTTTGTGAATGAATGAAAAATTATCTAAAACAACATGAATGACATGAGGAAACCAGACAAACCCTCAAAAAAGAGCCCCATTTGGTTGACTAAATATATCAGCCATCCATAACATTATAACCACCCGCTTGATATTGAGCAGTTCTTCTTTGTCCTCCCAAAGAGACAAATAACATCTATGGGTGTCCTGATGTGTCTGGATCCTTTTTGTTGTGGGGTGGAGTCTCTGTGGATTTGGATTGCTTCCCACAAATGCTATCAGGTCCCAGCAGATCAGCATCTGAGGAGTCTGGAGACCCAACGAACACCTCAGACTCTTGCTGTCCAGCCCCCTGCTGACCTGCTGGGAGAGGAGCAGACTGTAGGGGGGGTGATGTTATTGGTCTGCAGGTCATTTTAAGCTGATATTCATGCCAATGCTAGCAGAACATTGTATTGTATTAAGATGAGTGTGTTACTCATGTTACTTGTGAAAATGTTACAGCTGATAGAGATAATTATGGGTCAACACTGATTTATTTCATAGGACTTGGCATCAGTGTGATTGGGATGCTTCAACTAATTATTAAATAAAGTAGTGTAAAGTTTGTTATTTTTGTTCATATTAGTGTTGTTGCTTAATTTAGATCCATTTTTCACCCAGTTTACAGTTGTGACGTAAGTAACATTGATTAAACATTACTTTTTTTTTTTTTGATCGATGTGACTAACTGATGTAGAGTCAATTTAAACAAGTTTCACTACAGTTGACACAAGAAAATATTTAGATTCAGCAGGTTAAGATGATAAGCTGATGTTCTACCAACAATAGTATAATAATATAATTAAGACATGCCAACTGTAAATGTTTTGATTAGACGAAAATGTACTTTGGGATTTAATTTACATTAATCCAGTTGTCTATATTGATGAGGTCAATGCAAATTTTTCCAAGCAGTTTTTATCAATTCCTGCTAACCAACATCCCTTGCAGAGGTCGCCATGAACCAATAAATGCAGGGTTAACAAGCAGAGGAGTACATTTAAAGATAAATATATATATATATACATATATAAATAAACAAAAGACACAAAGAGAGTGGTGAGCCAAAGTTGAAATATCAGGCCTAGACCAGGTTTTTCAGTTTGCTGCAGGGCTCACGTTTTGGGAGCCACAGAGGAGCAGTCTGGATGCAGTTACGCAGCTGGTTATTTTGGAGACGGGGGCCAGTAGTCATGTGTTGAGGAACGAGTTGGAAAAACTGATGGAACGCTCAAATTTTTCAGAGAAATGCGTTCCAGCTGAGCATCTGGTATTCTTGAAACATCTTCGCCTCTTGGCCAGGCCTGGCTACACCCTGGATACAGTTGACATACTGTACGTATGTGCGTGCGCGCGCTTCTGCGCGTGCAAGTTCTCAGGCTACATCTCCACTCAAAGCTGATTATTTAAATATGCATATATATATATATATACATATATATAAATATATATGTATGTATGTGTATATATATATATATATATATATATATATGAAGAAAAATTGGATGTGAGAAAAGAAAAAAACTAAAAAGAGATGAGAAAGCACTGATAAGATGGGAGAAGCTACTGGTCTGGGTATATTTTTCCTTTAGCAGCCAGCCCCTCCTCCTTCTCTTATTTCCTCACTCATTGCAAAATTGCTCTTTTTATGAGGCTTAAGTCTCAAACCCCACCTTCTCTCCCCACAAGTATCTCTGGTCTGTTTTTGCTCTCTTTTCTCTTTCCTCCCCCTTTTCTTCATTCCTCAGTGTTTTAACTCTTCACTTGCTATCAGTGAAAAAACAAGGACGTTATGACTTTTACTGGGTTGTCCGCACACCCTTTCACCACTTTAACTGGACCCAAAAAAAAAGTCGCAATTCAGGATGCTTCATACATCCAAAACAAACTTTTCCTCATTTTTTTTTTTATCACAAATTTACAGTAACAGCTTCACTTAGTTGGAGAAGCACATTGTACACAAAATGAGATTCAACGATCCCTCACAGAATCTTATTGTGCTTTCACATTTGGAACTTGTTTTCTTTCTATCAGCATCTGATGTTCTTCTTCCCTGTTATTCTGGCAACACTCTCCGTCCTTGTCTCTGGCAGCTGCTGTTTCCATTTGTCTCAGTGGATGTCTCTTATACATATTTACTGTCTTGACTTAGTCGTCCGTGGATAAACTTCTGCTGCTCTGCTGGAAGACTGATGGACGTGAAGAGACTGAGAGGAAATGTTTCCAGATACTGCTCGCCAGTCAAAACATTAAGCTACAGCCTCCCAAACATGTGTCATAAAACCCCAACTCAGAAAAGCTGGGAAGATATGAAAAAAAACACAAATTAAAATTGTGCATATTTCATTGCAGACAGAGTGAAATTCAGATTTTTTTGTATCCAGCCTTCTCAACTCATTTAGTTTGTTTAATGCATAACTTTTTGCATTCCAAAGCAAAGTAAATCATCATTTAAGCATTTAACAAACAAAAAAAAACAATGGTTATAGAGGCATTGGAAAGGATTTCATTTTTTCTTTTTCTGCTTGGCATGATATCAGGAAACAATTCAAGGACTTTGGAGGAATTTTAAAGGGTAAGGTGCAGACCTGAGCTGGACGCCAATGACTGATCTGTAAGAGGTCACTGCTTCAAGAGCCATCATTCATCAAGAGATCATTTAACCACATGGAGTACTTTAGAAACCTCTCTCACTCACTACAATACTGAGCTATATTCACAACTTTAGAATTTAACTGTGCAAAAAAGAAGACTTATGTCAACCTTGTACAGAAGCAAAGGCTCAGTCATCTGGGATGGATGGTATTTAATAATTTTTAAGTCTTTGCAACTGGTTTAAAGTGCATTGCCCTTGGACTTGTTGAGCCAGATCCCAACAGTTTAAGCTGATGATTCAAACACTTATTGTTGGCTGTTAACGCACTCAGTTGAACACTATTTTAGTACGATAATTGAACGGAGCACTGATCCTGATGCAGCTGCATTTCTTAGCTGAACAATTTAATTTTGTGTTAATTGAGAAAGTTTAGCTGTGAAGTCCTGAACTTCTGCTAACTAGCTGTTAAGCTGTTAGCTCTGGGGGATGGGGATGCTGATTCGCCAGTCTTTTTTTTCCAAAGAAACAATCATTGTTAGTCTCATACAGTCTCCATTTGCTGCCTCATTCAGAGCAGAGGTCTACTCAAGTGTGAAGCGATCAAACTTTTTTTTGAACCAAACATTGTAGATGTCTCACCTGATTAAAGAAATGGCAGCACAGAGGCAAACTAGCATGACAATGAACAGAAATTATTTTTTTCATTCAGCCAATGGCCAATGGGAATCTTGCAGGTTTGAGTTCCTGTTTCACTCACCTGGCCAGCCATACCCATTGACTTTGCGAAAATTCTCTTTTGAAATGGGTCTGGAACAGGTCCCATTCACAACCATTTCTTCTAGTACAGGATGTACCAAAACCAATCCCAACATTACCGGGATGTGCTTTGTGCAAGGTCTCATGCAGAAGCATCCAAGAGCTATTTTAAACAAGCTAGATGGTTGCAGAATAGCAAATAACACCTTGAAGTTGCAAATGACCATCCAGACTGTTTTCAGCAACAATTGCAAAAGCGATGGTCTGCAAAAGTATCCTTCTGTGATTGCAGCTTTGATGCTGAAATGTACATCTAATTTTAGAGCAACACATGCTGTCAGCTGAAAAATAATTGAAATAGATCATACAGTTGCCTTTTAAGCAAACTTTCTCTTTTGCTTTACTTTTAATTCTTTATTATGGTGATATACGCTCTTAGTGGGGAGATGAAGAGGGCAGACAGTCAGGTAGGAGACAGTCGTGTTTAATGGCTGAGGAAGATGTTGCTGGGCAGGAAGAAGGAGGCACAGACACAGACTGTGTCATGTATCACATTCTTTCACTTCATTCTGTCTGTTTTGTTTTGTAATGTGGATCTCCGTTTCAAGATGCAACTAAATCATTTGCCAAGGACCTGCCCTGCGTTTTGTTCTACAGACTCTTGGCAGTCGGATTACTTTCCATTTTTGTTTCCATCCCTTTTCTCTCCGAGCTCCTCTCTCTCTCACTGCCAGCCATCTTAGAGCTGAACAAATGCAGTGTGGCTGGGCGGTGCAGGAACAGCCATCGGGCTCAGCAGGTCTCTCCACGCTGGGCAGGAAGTGGCCAGAACAGCTGCTTGCAATTCAACCTGGGACTTTGTTTGGGTGACCTACATTATGGCATGATGTGCTTTTTACTGTAACTTTAACAGCAAGGGGGGGGGGGGGGGGGGGGGGGGGGGGGGGGGGGGGGGGGGGGGGGGGGGGGGGGGGGGGGGGGGGGGGGG
>JBAMYA010045646.1:0-11568 GCA_037176975.1 Arrhamphus sclerolepis | reverse complement strand
TCAAGCTCTGGGTTTCTCAAGCGCCTAGAGATGACTTGTCGTAAATAGGCGCTATATAAATAAATTGAATTAAAAATTGAATTGACCAGAATCTTGGTTCCAGACCAACAAGATTAACATTATGGAGTGGCCAGCTCAATTTAATAGAAAACTTGTGGGCTAGTGTCAAAAATAAAAATACAGGGAATATACAGTAAGTGTATGAGGTTGTACAGAAAAATGCAGACTGCAGTTATTTTTGAACACTCTATAGTTTATTTTTCTTAATAACAACAAACTTGATAATTTTTTCTTAATGTTTTGATTTGGAATAGCACATGCAGTGTTCCTAATGTGTTTGCATCTATGGAATTAAAAGCTATTATAAAAATTTTCAGCTTTAATCATGTTTTTAAAACAACACAGCTGTATGTTGAGGAGCAGTTTGGCTTTAAGATTACTGTTTTTTTATTTTTTAAAGTTGGATCACACATCATTACATCAATTAAAGATTTAGAAAAATCTATTTCAAAAACATACAAGGCATTGCCAATGAAGAGGTGCATGTTATTTTGCTCTAATTATGGAGCTAGATGTTTGAGCTCAAATATATATATTTTAATTAAAACAAATGCATTACAATGTACTGTTGACATTCACCAAGTGCTTACATAATCTTGCACCAAATATTTCCTTTTCCCACCCTTTCCTAGGATCTTCTGAGACTTTCAATATCGATGTCTTGGTGTCTCTACTCCGTCAGGAAAACGCTGTGGACATATGTGTGATTAAAGTACCAGACCATATCAAATATGCAGACTACTTCGTTGTCGTCAGTGGTGTTTCACCGAGGCACCTTCGTGCAATGGCTATGTATGCCATCAAAGTGGTAACTAAGCTTTATTCATTCTTTATTACATGTTATATAAAATTTGTATGTACTTCTAAAGCTTACACTGAGTTTGTTTTTGTTTTTTGCTCCAGTACAAGTTTCTGAAGAAAGAAAATGATCCAAATGTCAAAATTGAAGGGAAAGATGCAGAGGACTGGATGTGTGTTGATTTTGGTATGTTAAAATTCAAAATCCCACGTTCAAGTGTTTAATTTATGCTGCACTGTAGTTTTTTTTTTTTCCCCCCTAAAAGTTATTTGCATAAATCTCTCCTTGTCTTAGGGAATATGATTGTTCACTTCATGCTGCCAGAGACCAGAGAAGTGTATGAACTGGAGAAACTCTGGACGCTCCGTACTTATGATGAGCAGCTGCAGAGCATGCCCACTGAGACGCTACCAGAAGACTTCGTATTTGATCTTGAACTCACTAAGTGAGTCATCATCTGAAATATATCCAGGCCTAAAAGGCTTCAGAAGAACTTTTAAATGTCCTACTGCACCACCCTCATGGGTAGTGATTAGTGCTTTTGTCACTGATGCGTGTAAATATATTCATCCCTTATTCAGTTTAATAATCACAGCTCCATCATCTTATAAACATGTATTTCTTTTCATCACGCCACTGAGCACTAGATGGTGCTTGTAAAATAAAATCATCAGTGTGTAATTAAGTTGAATAATTGTTTTATCATATTTTGCTGGATGAAAATAAATTATTTTAATACCATTCTCATCACATTTGTAATTATTTTAATTTCCCAGTCTGTTGTGGAAAGGTTTGCCATTTGAAGGAATGTAAACAACTTTCAGAAATGTAGAATGAGGGAATTTATCGTCTGGATGTATTCTGTTTTTCTTTGGAAGTCTACTTAAGGTTGTTCATCTTACTGGAAAAAAGGGGGGCAGGGGTCCCTTTAGAATTGCTGTATTATGTGCATCCATCGTTTCAGCTGTCATGGCAGACCTTTCCCTGCTGTAGAAACAATATTCCCACAGAACGATGCTGTATCTTGTATAATTTCACTCGCAACATTAAATATGTTGTTCTTCTATTGCATTCAGTTCAACTCTGGGCTTACGTGATTAGCAAACAATTAAATTCAGTCTTTTTTTTTTTTTTACACAGTGTTACACGCAGTTTTACGGACTTAACTGGACAGAAACAGCTTTGCTGCCAACACCTGCATCCACAGATTGATAAGAAACCATTTACAGTTTGAACTTGTTAGGACCCAAAATGGTTATGAAATATGTCAAGTGGATTTTTAATACAATTATCTTACTATACTATGTGTAAAAGTTACCTCTGCTCTGATCATGAAATAAACTAAACTTACTTGTGAGGTATGTTAACTCCAGCACACACCCATCAAACCAGTGAGGTGATAACATACAAGTAAGTTGGTCAGGACTGGAGCAAGTTCAAGTTTATTTACACTTTGCAGCTGTTCGAAATGGAGAAAGATTCACATAACCAGTCTTTGCCATATTAAAAGTCCAAAAATTATTGCATATGACACTGATAAACTAAGCAAATGAAAGAATTTAGCATTTTATGTAAAGCTGTGCTTTAAATGCCAGGAGTGTTTTCATGAACAGGAAAGCCAAGTGTGCACATAGATGCAGGAACATTATGGCAGCATGCACACACGCATACACATACGCGTGCCCTCATAACTTCCAGCTACATGACCATTACACTTCATTGACTTATTGTCAGAACATTAACTAAATGTGAAAATCTAATGAAGCAGAAGATGCCTGTGCAGAGCCTGACAGAACCTGATGCTTGAAACATCACAACTCGCTGTTGGTTTATTTGGTCCATAAATTATAAATGGTCATACTAATGTTCAAACACAGATGGGCAAAGATAAATTTATGTAGGGCTCCAAAAGAAAAAAAAAAAAAGAGAGAATGGAAATGGAAAAAGGTGCACTTTCTGTGTACTGTTGTATACAACAAATAGTACAATGTAAAACACAGAAGAAACTGCATATTATCTCAGTTCTAAGGTTTAATGATCAGATCTTAAACTTAGATAAATACTACCTCAGGTGAACGTCTTTTTGTTTTGTTTTTTTAGTTTCCCGTTCCAGAACATTGAGGTATGTTTTAGCATAAAATTAAGTAAGAAAGAGACCAGTTATGATCTCATAGAAAACAATTATTGCTGTTCATCTATCTGGGAAGGCTGATAAGGCCATTTCCAAACCTTTTGGAGTTGATCGTTCTAATGAGAAAGATCACTCACAAGTGGAAAATGTTCAAGACAAAATCCTCCCAGAAGTGTCAGCAGCACTTTACTGTTAAATACCCTCATATGAAGCAGGAATGGCCTGGTTTAGTTTAGTTTTGTTAAGACAATAATGGTACATTTTTAATTTGTAAGGTGTTGTTTTTTTCATCTGAGGTTGTATTTATGACCTTGTAAGGACCAAATGATTTTATGATGTCCCAAGGGAAGGTGTGGTTGAAAGAAGGTGTGTTACATTGCGTTATTTGTTTATACTGTTATATAACAATGTAAATAATATTATGTGCTTCAGTGTTGAGACCTTTGGGCACCAATTCTTATTGAAACATTTTCTCTCAGTTGGAAAAATTAAATGTGAAAGAAATGATCCAATCAACTCACTACTCCAGCTAATGTTGTTATTATCTGCACAACAATTTTACCCACCGTTGTGTGGCCATTAGGAGTCATGGTGTTAATACACTCTAATGGAGAAGATTGTGAAGAAAAGGGCGATAAGTTTGATTCTGCAAGCAGCAGTGGCAGAATATCTGTCTTGCATGATTTATTTCTGTATAAAGCTACTCCGTGGTGCCTTAAACATTTTTTTGCCCTCCTTCCTGATAAATAAATAAAGCTGTAATGCAGCATTGCACCTTGCAACCAATACTTGTGTGTAAATGCAATGACATTCAATAAGAGTGTCTACATAGCAGTGTAATATTGTACACCTGTATTATTAATCATCCATCCATCCATCCATCTAGCTGTTATCTTGCATTCACCCACTTTCGGATTGTGGGGGCAGCAGCCTGAGCAGAGACCTCCTCTAGCCCCTCTGTAGGAATACCAAGGTGAGAGATATAATCTCTCAAGCGTGGCCTGGGTTTGCCCTGAGGTTAGGGTTAGGGTTGGACATGCCAGGAACACCTCTCGAGGAAGAATTCTAGAGGTCATCACCAGATGGCCAAACCACCTCAGCTGGCTCCTCTTGATGTGGAGGAGGGGCGACTTCACACTGAGTCTCTCTCAATTGACTGAACTTCTCACCCTATCTCTATGGGAGAGTCTAGCCGCCCGACGGAGGAAACTCACTTTACACAATCTCATTCTTTTGCTAACCATGGGTGAGAGTATAAAATCAACCCATCCCAGCTGCTTCACACTCAGCTGCGAACTGCCCCAGTGAGAGCTGAAGATCCACGCTTGATAAAGCCAACAGGACCACATCATCTGCAAAAAGCAGAGAGGTAATCCTGATGTCACCAAACTGGAATCCCTCCGCTCCTTGGCTGTACCTAGAAATTTTGTACATAAAAGTTATGAAACAGAATTGGTGACAATGGGCAGCCCTGACAGAGGCCAACTCTCACTGGGAGTGAATCTGACTAACGACCAGCAATGTGGACCAAACTCTTGCTCTGTTTTTATGAGACCAGATAGCCCGTAACAACAGACCCCATACTCTGGTGCACCCATCACAGGACACCACAAGGGACACCAACTAATGCTTTCTCCAAGTCCACAAAACACATGAGGACTGTTTGGGCAAACTCCCATGCTCCTCCAGGACCCTAGTGAGGGTTTAGAGGTCCAGTCTTCCACATTGAGGGTGGGATCTCTGACCTGGGTGAGGGACACTGTGTCTTCGCCCCCCCAACAGCATGGGTCCTGGGATCATTCAGGCATGCAAGTCACAATGAGGTCACAATTCAAGAAGGAGGTACTGCTAATCAGTGAGTGTTTATTACTCAGCTAACATCCATCTAGAACATCCTAATTTCACAACATCTGACCAAGGGGCTCAGACTCAGTCCTCAGTTTAAAGCTCACCTGCCCTCTGTGCTTTTAAAACACCACTGTATGAACTCTGAGAAAACAAAACAAAACAAACTAAGCGAGCTATCAGGAAGCCCTTGGGTTCTTCACATAACAGCAACTGCTTGCAGTCGTATCCTGGTGATCATATTTATGAGGAGTTTTACCACAGAGCACATCAGACAAGACACTTATGGGATTCAAATTCACCTGGCTCTCATTTGTTAGCAAGGCACCTCCAGATAGCTGTGACTTTGTAAATTAGACATGTATTATTGACCGGCCTCCAAGCACTAGCTTTATTAGCATTGTGAAGGATAATTCTTTACAAAGAAAACAGCATATACACTTGAATAGCCAAGTATTGTTTAATATGGTTTCATTTTATTCAGCTGTGTCTTGCTACCCTCTGAGTCAGGTTATAGAATAACTGCCATAGAGGAATAGAAAAAGAATACCAATGTATTATTACACTGAAAATGTAATGTTTTTTTTTTTCTTTTATAAAAGATTATTGCTTAGTTCTTCATAAACTGAACAACTGACTGACCATAAAAAAGGGCTTATGACACTTTCAGCTTTTAAAAACCTGCATGGACGAAATATGACACTCTGTTACATAAATTGTGAAAATGTATGTATAATCTGAGACTTGAAGTTTTGAGTTTTTATGTATTTTTCCTTCAAGAAGTGTGCTGGAGTTATCACATGACTGTCAGAGATAACAGCCCCAATCTACTGTCACATTTCACCTGAATGCTCTTCAAAGAAAATAGTTGCCATTAAAGTTGTTTTACCATTTAGGGGCTGAAAGCTTTTTCTGCCCTCATATTAAATGAAATTGGAAGTTTATAGGTTCGTCTGATTTACTGTCCTTTATTTGTGTGATTTGGCATGATTTGAAACTCCGTTCTTTGGTTTGGCCAGATTTCCCAACTTAAGACGACTACATGCCTGTCAGTGACGTTAGAAGAAAAGTTGGTTTTTTTTCTTACACAAGAAAAGAAACTGGATCACCCGTGTGTTAAACAAACAGAAAAGTCCATTTTGATCATCAAAACTTCACAAGAATCGTCGCTGGCCTTTCTCCTAATTTTAATTTGGTTTCTGGATGCAGATCCCTCCTGCTTTTCTCTATCAACTATCACATCATCTCTCCAAACACCTGGGGCATTCGTACATTTATCAACTTAATGTGAAAACAAAAGATCATCATCAGCCATTTGAAGTTGCACATCATCAACTTAATTAAATCTTGTCCTGCTGATTGAATCCTTTTACATAGACTGTGCAAATCAATAAATATTTTAGAGTAAGTCCTCTTCTACCATTTGTCATGATAGCTTCCCTTACAGTCAAACTTTCTTGCATTTAACATAAAAAAAAGACAAATGACAGTCAATTTATCAGACCTGAAGGACTTTTCATAAATAAGCAAATTGTTTATTTGCAAAAAAATTGATCAATTAACATATTTTTGTGGTGATACAATGCAGAAATAATTGAAAGTTTAATGCAATTTGACTTCTAATGCAGACTATTCAAATTCATTAAAATATATACTTCATTGGCTCAAATGTCATTTTGATAATTTTAATGCAGACAAATGTTTTGCTCTGATCACTTAACTGTGTATCTCCATTTGTTTTACTGTTTTGCAATTACAGGTTTAATTAGGCAAATGAAGCAATAGACATTTCTCAGGAGCAACTTTAAGGAAAATTAAACCACCACCTCCCACCCTCCAAACACATCCACCTACCACACAAACGCACCCACGCACACAGCGTTCACCGTATAAAAGACGCAAAGTTGGGAATCTGACAGAGGTACCTTCACTGTTCAAGTAAACCGACCACAGCAGAATATCGAAGTGTAAGGAATTTGATCATTTCTAACATCTTAATAGAGACTCACTTTCTGACTGAAGAGACTATTCATAGGTTTAACAGTTTTTATTGTTCTAGATAATGAATGAAGAACTCTAAATCAAATGTGGAACTTCTATTTCTTTGGTATATTATTGGATGTCTTGTTTGATTTTTCTTTTCTTTTTCGCTCATCATTTTTGCATAATTTCTCTTTTGAGCCAGGACTCCCTCAAAACGCTGTGATGTTGCCAAGTATTCTTGCTCTCTGCCTGCTGGTTTGCATTCACTCTGGCATAAATGCATATCCAGTCAAGCCTGCTGGTCCCCGTGAAGGAGCACCACCTGAGGAGCTTGCCAAGTATTATTCTGCACTCAGACACTACATCAATCTCATTACAAGACAGAGGTTAGTCCTGTGACTCCAATATTTTTGTAGGTGTAATAAATCATCAAGCTTTGTGCAATAGACATTATTTCGCTTTGATTTTTTTCTTTTTTTTTCTTCCTTCCTCTACTTCCAGGTATGGAAAAAGAGACACTCCAGATGCTGTATTTTCAGATGTGTTACTGAGGGAGAGCACAGAGAGTGTTCCGGGGTTGGACTATATCAGGTAGCTAAATCATTTTCATCTAAATCATTTATCTGACTTTTTTTTTTCAGCTCTGTTATGAATGGAAATACCGTATCAAAACGTGCTAAATCATAACACAGATGTCCATAAAGTCTAATTAAATTCAATAAAACAACAATGTAATAAATATATTCTAGTGAAAAATATGTTTTGTCTATTTTTCTATTATGTCATAGTGGTATTGGTTATAACATTTTTTTTATGGCCATAGGTAATGGTGATGCTGTTTTTGATTAATTTCATGTCTTTTAAATAGTCTTCCAGTCATGTTTAAATAATAACCAGAAAACATCTCACTACTTTAATACTTTTTGACCTCTGTATTAATGTAGGTATGATGGGCTGCCCCTCTGGTAGTGCTGCTGGAGCCGTCACATCCAGGGAAACTGTAAAGCTGCTCCCATGACTGTCAGTGATATGAAATGTTATTGTGTTGCATAAAATAAACACTGTGGAAAGAAATGTCTTTTGTTAGTCTATGTGGTTGCGTAGTATTTTTTTCTTTCTTCTTTTTTCTTTGAATGAAGAAAAGCACTTAAGTATGCATAGGGTTGTGATTTTTTTCTTTCTTTTCTTTTTTTTTTTTTACTATAGTCATAACACTGTGCCATGTTCACCCTATTCGGGATTTTGACAATATTTCTTCCCTGATGAAGTCTTTCAAGGCTGAAATAATGAAAGAATTAGACACTACTATAAATAAGTGGTCATAAACAAAATACAGTATTATCAATTTCCAAGTAAACAGCTTATCAGAAATCTAATCCTGCAAGTGAATCCATATTACGTGAACACAGTCATATTGGTCTCTTAGTTTGACATGTGATAGGTATATAGTCTATCTTTACAATGCAAATATGTCATTGTTATTTACAGATGAGGGTAACAGTGCTCTCTCCTGGTGAGCACACATCTTAACACTTGACATTCTTTTTTTTCTTTTTTTTTAAGTGGGTCAATTTTCTTGAATGGTTTTTCAGCTGTAAATTTCCCCTTGTTGTAGTTAGTTATTTCCCCTGTTATACTGTGGTAACTGGGATGCACCTGCAGGCCTGCTGAAAACAGATTAACAGTTTAATCCTATCAAGTGACCTGGATACATCAAAAGAAAATTGTGTAACAACATGGTGGTAGCTCTTTGTATAAGCATATATTGCACGAAAACCTGGTTTTCTATGAAGATTTAATGAATGGGTCTGCCTGGGTAGTTCATGCTGACGGTATGAATTGAGTTATATTATTTGTGCAGTGTTTGTAGCCAGATGTGAATCATCACATGAAAAATCAGTACATATTATACATGGGGTGAGTGTGTTCTCAATCCTAAATTGCTTAATTTCAACTGTGCATAATATATTAAAAATAACAATTTATAGTATGGGCTCAAAAGCGCCAGTGACAGTGAACAATTAACACATTTTTGTCAAGTTAAAAGTCTTATCATTCGAAGCTCCTTTTTTAAAGTTCATGGATGATGTGTCTCCCAGGCTGAAAAAGAGATGTGCCATGTGGCTTGTAATCAGAGAATAGTTCAAAAGCCATCATATGAGAGGGTGTGTACGCGTGAGCATTAGTGCAATCGGGAAAGGGCAACTTCCACATCTGTTGGAGTACCACGAATACTGAATGATTTATATAAAAGTTGTGTCTGTGATGCAGATCTGTCATCTACCGACAATAATTAGGAAACAACTACTGAACGGTGAAAACCTCATATTAGGCAATGAAAGGAAATGATCCACTGAACCCATTAGAGTGGGATGAAACACACAGGCAGTCATACTTGTAAGCTGTAAAAAGGGTATAAATTAATAAATGAACATTTTGGGTGACTGTGTTGTGTTTTCCCTCGTTCTGAGACTAATATCACAATATTAATTCTATATTAGATAGACAGATAGACGGACAGAGAGAGAATTTTAAGGCTGTATGCTGCCGTACCAGTAAGTGATAGTGCTGTGAGGGATATGAATGGGAGCAGCATAACTTGAAGATCATTGGATGACATTAGTGCTCGGCTGTGAGAGGACGAGGCAGCAGAGAGAGGGGCAAGCACGCTGGGAATGCATTTACAAGTTACGCACAAAAGATCTCCGAATTACGAAGCTCTGAAATGAAAGAACACGCGGAAACATGACTGGATACTGATAACAACACAGTAGGTAAAGTATAACAGTTTTGTTTTGTTTAAATCGGATGCAGAGTAACGGTCTCTTACCGATCCCGGTAGTGTTGGAGACGGCTAGCTACTAATTAGCTATATGTATATGTATACATTTTTTTTGAACACGAGCTACCGACTTTACCTTGCTCCAATAAACACTAGTCCCGAAAAAAAAAATTACAACTGAAGCCACATTGTTTAATGTACCTACTTGCCTCGGAGAACAAGCAAAGGGAACTCTTCGTCAGAGTGAATTTGTGTTTTTACAGCGCCATTAGTCGCTACTGGTCATTAGCATTGCTAACTCGTCCGCATGTGAGCTAAAAGCCGTTACGGGACGGTTAAAAATGATGCAACTGGATGCTGTCATCATTGCGTTTCAACGTATATTTCTGACAGATTTTTTAAAAAACGTGATCAGTGTCTGACCACTTTGATCAAACATCAGCGCGTGTTGATCGTTCCAGCTGGACAGATCGGTACACGTGCGCAGTGCGCGTGTAGCTTGACAGCGGACTTCAATCACAGCAGCACACAGGTTTACTCTGTTGTAGCTCATTTATTATATACTGAAATGAGCATCTACCTCCCACTTAGCAACTAATTGATCCAGTGGACATAAAATAACGTGTGCGGGTCAGTAAGTTTAAAAAAAGAAAAGAAAAAAGTTCGTGAACATCAGCAGACGGTTCTACGGGACTGAAAGTACTGAACACAAATTACATGGTGTTTTTTATAATAAATGTGGAAATACATGTGATAAGCCGACATTAACGGAATTGGCAATAGAAACATTTTTCCTCTTTTGACAGCTCGTAATATTCTAAGCAAACAAAATGCTTGTTTAGCCACATAAACACAGAACTTCCCAAGGACAATATGACCTCAAATCAATTTCATTTATGAACAAGTTACCTCGATTACGATTAATAAGCGATTCATTTAATGTCGGTTTTTTTCTTTTTCCTTTCATAGATCACTGATCACTTTTAAAACTAGGACATTTTTTCTAAGAGAGCACATATCTTTGACATTAAAATAAGTGAAAGGAAACACAGACAGTTTAACTATATATGGTTATTTAATTAACATTTCAAAGAAGAGAACCAATTGAAATAATTGACTTGAGCAAGAATACATCGATTACTAGTTCTGAATGCTGGCTTCAATTAATTTTCGATCAGTTGCCCAGCCCTAGCATTACCCATATAAAACAACTCCTCATAACAGAGCTGGGCAATGAATTGAAAACAAACTGAAACTGACATTTGATCAGAACCTATAACTTGCCAATTATTTCAATTTTGTTCTCTCCCTGCTGTATGTGTTCATGCGCTGTTCTCTTGAAGTCTTAATAATACATGTGTAGTCACATGGAATACCTTTAATTATAAAGAAATCATCTCTGTTTTAATAGTTGAACTTATTTATAGTTGAACTTATTTACAGTAAAACCTTGTCGGTGATCTAAGAAAGCACCAAAATAAAATAATCGAGGTAAAATGTTTGATTAATCGTGTCATTGATTTGAGGTCTTATCACACTATGTGTGTATGTTAGAGGTTTAATCAGTTGTAATTACTTAAAATTATCTTCTTCTATGTTTCCACACTTGTAAAATTGAATTAAAACTTCATTGTACATAATTTGCCAGCCATGAAAAAAAATATTATTGGTTAAACTTGTCCTCTAGGTTATGCTTTGTGGGAATGATTTCTACAATCCATTTGACAGTAAAAGGCTATTTCTCTCAGAAAGTCACCATGCACATCAGCATTTTATGCTTCACCACTGTGGAGCATAGTCAAATACTATTTCTTTGTTCTAGTGGTATCAAGGATTGCCCCTTAGAAGAGTAAAAGGAAAACTTAGGGCAAACTCACTGCTACTTCTCACCATGAGAAAGGGGTCTGTCAGTTTGTTTTAGTGTGAAAGAAAAGGCAATAACACTGCTAACTTCATAATTAATAAATC
>JBAMYA010045645.1:0-11570 GCA_037176975.1 Arrhamphus sclerolepis | reverse complement strand
AGCTGCAGCTGAGCCATCTGCATGTCTCATATGCAGCTGCAGCTGAGCCATCTGCATGTCTCATATGCAGCTGCAGCTGAGCCATCTGCATGTCTCATATGCAGCTGCAGCAGAGCCTCCAGCATGTCTCATCTGCACCTGCTTAGACTGGATGGACAGCTTCCGTTCAGTCCATTAAGGCCCTGCAACCATCTGAAGTCAACAAAACACGTGTTGATAAATCTGCTGCTTCAGATTTAAAAGCTTCTGTCCAACACACACCCACACAGCATGTGCATGGGTTGGCTACAACACAGCCTTCTCTTAGTGGTGGATGTCAGATTATTAATTAATTCTATGCTTTGCTGCTTCTCCTCTAAAAAAGAAAAAAAAAATCAATTAAAATTTAATCATCTAGACGATGATCTTATAGTAGAATTAAGACCAACAGTTAAAATAGATCCTTTGCTGGTAGGTATTTAAAACACATTGAGGCAATACAAGCCCATGTAGATAATATTGTGGTTGAATAATTAGACCGAGAGAAAGATTTTTTATATTTCTATGTTGTTTACATATTACTGTTGCAGTTTTAATTAAATAATGGGAACAGGCGCAGCCTCAGGATGGATTACAGTTATATGGTAAAGGACATATGGTGTGTGTGTGTGGCTGCCAAAATCACAAATAAAGCTTCCCGTTCTTAAAATGCACGATGCTCTGGGGGGTAAAATTCACATTGATTAAGAGACACCCTGGAGGTGTTGTGGTGAGCAGAGCGTATCCTCTGCAGGAATGAAAGTTCTCCCTTAGTCCAGGCGTGAGCAGTGAGGACAGACAGTCAGCTCTGCCTCAGCTCTGGCTCCACTTGGTCTTCGTCAGTTCTGCACCGGCCACAACAGGATGCAGCCATGTCAGAAATCGTAGTTGAACTTGTACTCGTTTGCCAAATAGATCCTGCGGAAGATGAGTGCAGCCAGAGCCAGAGTGAGCACCACAATGAGAACTGCAGAGCCCGCATGGCTGTGGTCCTGAAGAGGGCGAGGAGCAGGCGTGAAGGCAGCTCTGCTGGCCTCTCTGGGGCCCTGCTGGCTGCGCTGCTGTCCGCGACGCTGCCGGGGGCTGAGGGGACGACTGGGACTGGGACTGGGACTGGGGCTGGTGCTGGTCGGTGTTGGGGGCCTCTGTGATTCTGGTGCTGGTGCATCTGCCTGTAGAGGAGGACAGTAACGATAGTCAATGATGATAAATAACAAATCTGTCATTTTAGCTTTGTTTCCTGCAGTTTTGGGTTTGTTTTAATTTATTATATGTCATTTGTTTAGTTTTTGTAGCAAATTGAGCACCTTTGGATTATTTGCTGCACAGAATGAGACAGTCAAGCTCTGGGAACCAGTGGTAAGCTCTATGGAGTCTCAATATTGATATTAACTTGAGGATGAATTCATTGATAAATTGTGAAAATTGTTCAATTAAATTTAATAAAAGGACTGACATCCATATTAAATTAAACCAGAAAAACTACTACTGCTCTTTTTCCACTTAATGTATCATTCAGAAACCTCCTGCATTCATGTATAAAAGTAACTAAAACGTGGTATTTCTGAAAATCTTTGGTTCAAGAAATATTGTACAGGAATCAGTATCAGTCTATTAAAATCAATTTGGCCGTACAGAAAGTTCAATTATGATAGATTCTGGAGTAGTTTGAGAAGATAAACTAACTACTGAATGTGGTTTAGCTGTCTCCTCTCTCTAGTTTAAATATTAAATGCAGAGACGAGACACCAGGATACAAACGCAGTCCAACAGTAGTCATCAAATATTTGTGACAGTTAATTCTGGCGCTCGCATCTTTGCTCATTTTACTCCAGCAGTTATTCACAATATTTACTCAGTAGGTGCTCGCGGATGGTTAGCTGGTGCATGTATGGGCTTAAATCCTCCACAAAGCAGATGACAGCCGTCCATCAGAGCAACAATTCACTTCAGTCCTGAGTAAATGCACCACCATGACAAAGGGTGAGATAAACTGTTCAAAACACACCATTCAATCACAGGACAGAGGAACAAATGACAAGTCATCAGCGTTCTGACTGGACCGAGGACTGGTGCTTCACTGAGTGTTAAACGGAGAGGGATGGAGTTTTCTGATACTGAAGTGGTTCAATCGAGGGCAGGATGCAGTTACATTTGAAACCCAGCCCTATAAAAGTTCACGTTTATATTTACTTTCAGGGAAGGTTGATAGTTTCATGTTCATTTTCAAAAGGATACATGAAAGAGACGTCTTTGAGGGACAGGAGACGAGCATCCAGTGTGTGGTTCTAATGGGCTCAGTTGTAGCCAAGAAAACCTGAATTTAACCGCATATGTGAAGGACTGAAGTCATCCTGGAGAAAGAGGTGGAACACCCAGCACCCCAGCCCTCCAGCACCCCAGCACCCCAGCCCTCCAGCCCTCCAGCACCCCAGCCCTCCAGCACCCCAGCACCCCAGCCCTTCAGCCCTCCAGCCCTCCAGCACCCCAGCCCTCCAGCACCCCAGCCCTCCAGCCTATCACTCGGGATTTTTTATCGTTCCCCTGCAACTCCAGCAACAGATGGTTGGTGCTATTTTGGCCCTCCTCGATTTATCTAAAGACAGAAATACTAATCTAAGTTGACCCTCTTCTCTGTTCCTCCTTCCTTCAGTCTATGTGGTTCTGTGAACAGCATCTGGCACCAAAATCAATCCTCTTAGACAACAAAGCTCGCCCATACCATTAGAGCTGCTGAAGGAGAAAAAAAAGGAAAAGCAGTGGAAATACAAGCCTGAAGCCACAAAAATCTGTCCCGTTACACTAAGAAAGAGCTGATGTCTAGCTGCTCGCTTAAACACATTAATGCAGTGTAACAACTATGATGACACAAAATATTCCTTTCAAAATAATCCTTGCGTTCTCTTGGTTCTGACTGAAAAGGACATACTTCAAAATCAAGGCCTGCGGGCCGAATCTGGCCCACCACAGCATTGTGGGTGTATGATTATCTGAAAATAAAAGCATGTGCTGCATCATGACTTGCACTGAAGTTCACAATTTTGCAGTTTCACAAAAGTCAATATTGTACCACAAAAAAAGAGTCAATATGAAGCCGAAAAGTCACAATTTTACATAAAATTTGATTTTTTTTTTCCTTCTTTCAGTCAAAACATGCAATTCTACATACACCATGATTAACGACAGAAGGTTAGGAATTTTATTTAAAAAATTTGATATTAAAAAAGTTGATATTACCAAAGGGAAAAAAAACTGTCTTTAGGGCATAAAATCGTGATTTTAGGTAAATTAACTTTTGTGAAAGTCAATATTTTACAACAAAAAGGTTTAGTATTAAGTTAAAAGGTCCTGGTTATACAAATCCTGATTTTGAGAAAAAGTTGAGTTAAAGTTGCACAAAATTTATAATTCATGATGTTAAGTCACCATTTCATATTAAAAAAGAGTCAATTGTGGATTTTTTGCTTTTGTTTTTTTTAAAAATATCTATAAGTTTGTGACTTTACAGCAAAAATGTCATAGGAAAATAC
This sequence comes from Arrhamphus sclerolepis, assembly GCA_037176975.1. Taxonomy (NCBI): domain Eukaryota; kingdom Metazoa; phylum Chordata; class Actinopteri; order Beloniformes; family Hemiramphidae; genus Arrhamphus; species Arrhamphus sclerolepis. The sequence continues at coordinate 8,022 of JBAMYA010045645.1, read as the reverse complement.
AGAGTTCACAATTTTACAACATTAAATCATAATTTTTTGTCATGATTGTGTTGTGATTTTGCAAAAGTCAATATTTTAAGCCAAAACAAAAAAATGGGATTTTGCTAATTTCTGTTCATCAAAACTTTTGCTTACTAAAAAAAAGTTACATTTGTAACTTGAATAAATATTAATCATTGCAGAAACTGTTATTTAACAATGTGTTGAGGAGTAGTTACATTTCTACAGCCTTAAAGTCACAGCTGGCCCTTTGAGGGCCACCATGATGCTGATGCTGAGTTCCACGGCCCTGGTCTCGGTCGTTGCCGTGGTTTGCTCTCAACATTGGAGGCTACGTTCTGTCCTGTGCCACCTGAGTCGGAGGAGTAAAGCGTACCTGTTCATCCTGGGGCCGTTCAGCAGTTTCCTGCCCGGTAGGAGTGGACGCGTCTCCCTGGGAAATTGTGGGAGGCTCCTTTTCTGCACCTCCGCTTGTGCTAGCCGGTCTGACTAAGCTGGATTCTGCCTGCATGGACACACATGTGACTGCAGTCATCTACACTGTACATCATTACCACCACAGTCAGGTGTAACTGGTTGCACGTACTGGACCTACACGCTACACGCTTTAAACATTTAAGATGAGTTCAGGAACTTATCGTGGGGTTCAGGGCTTTCCTCATTAAAGTACTGGTGCTCCTGTAGTGAAATTTCATCCTTTTTTCTTGACTCCCATGGATGTAAAATAGCTGAATAAGAGAGATCTTTCTCTGCTGGATGGGAATCAGTCATGCAGTAGTCACAGCTTTCAATCAAGATGCATCTTTAAAATTCTTTTTTCTTTAACTGAACAGTTGCTGACCTTTTTCTAACTAAAATCAAGGTGGTAAGTGGGGATTATGTCCTTTGAGCATGTGGGATGTTTTTCCTGTAAACATCTCAGGAGGTATGAGTGAAATGACTCACAGCAGCCACTTTAAGGACATTAAGATTATTTTGTCAGTTTTCATTTCCATTGTCTGGTCTGGTAGGAGAAGGACTTCTGTAAATACATTCCTGAACATGGATTGGCTTTGTGATCTGAAACTGACTTATACAAGCTGAACACAGATCAGACGTTCATGTACGACCTGAACTGAACTGTAAACCAAAGGTGCTCTCTGTAGCAGCTGCTGTCTTCACCTTGAAGTTGATTTGCTGAGCCAGTTCTTTGGCTTCATGATCCTCCGCGCTGGGGTTGCTGTTTGGGGTTAGAGGCAGGAGGGCAGAGCGCATGGAACAGCCGCAGGTTTCACAGCAGAAGTCCTGGGATCTGCCGGAGAACAGATGGGACACGGGAGATTATGCTCCTACAGGGGCCCCTTTAAATGCCATCATTCACACATTTAAAAGTTGCTTGCAAACACTTTTGACGTTCTCTCCAAGCCTGCATGGTTAAAATCAGCTATGAGCTCAGAACACGGGACATTTCTTTTAGCCGCTGTTCAACATCTGCTGCACCTTTCACACAGGCGAAATGAGTGCTGGATGAAACTGAGATCCAGAAAGGCATATCCAGATTATGAGCATGGATACAAATTTCACTTAGAGGATGAAATCAATCAACAAATCATGAGGACAGAGAGAAACAGCTCATCTGCAGCGTTTCCCTCTGGAACATCCAGATAGACACTTTCATTTATTCAGCATCGACAGAATTAAGTGAGCAGACAGACAGATTTGTTGCTACTCATGGACCGTGAAGGAGCCAAACAGGCTGTCTTCAGCCTGCAGAATGCCATAATGCTTTGTGAAAGCACATGCTGGAGAGGCAATATTGCACCTTGTTGGAATTATTGAGCATGCACAGCTGGAAAGAGCAGCTGGAATGAAGAGGAGATCACCGTGACAGCGGCTACTGATGAATGTCTGCCAGGATCAGAGGTCATGCTTCCCTTCTTCTTTACGTTTGAGTTTAAAGAGTTAAAATTCTTCCACATATCTTCAATCATACTTTGTAGTGAAAGGAGAAATTTGCAATATTGTTTTTAAACAGAGATCCTGCCTTTTGTATTGAATAATCATCACACCTGCTGATATCACCCATTTGGACTATTATTATTACGATATTATTTTTCCATTTAAGTCTCATCAAAACCAAACTCCCCCTGTGCCAGCTTTTTTTTGGAATGTGTTGCCAAGCTGAAATTCAAACATGAATGTTTATTATAGAAATTAAATGAAGCTGAGGAGGAAACAAACAAACAAACATGAAAAGTGTCAGGCTGTCATCTGCTGGTGTCGACTCTCAGTCATCCAGGTCAAAGGTTTGAAACAAGGAAACGTGACTTCTTTTTCCTTGTTCTTGAAGGAGTTTAACCTTCCATCTATAAAGCTTTGCAGCTGACAACCTCAGGTAAACAACAAAACACAACTTTGCCATCATTTAAAGTGATGCAGAAGCATAAAACATATGTCGGCACACAGTTATCTTTGCTTTGAAGAGCTTCCATTTCATGTTCTTTAAGAATGTCACAGATGATGCGACCGTTAGCACCTCCAGCATCGTGAGTGGCCAGCAGACGCCATCGTTCAAGCCATTATTCACCAGCAGTGAGGGTAAACACAGCGTGGTCTCAAGGGTTGTTCTCAAGGTTTTGCAGCCATTTACTCCAGTGGAGCAGAGTAAGTTAGTTTTCTTTTGTTTATGATCAATATTTTCTCCTGTAGGGAGACATGCTCGTAAACAATATCACTGACGTATGGCTCATTGATCCCACCTCCGTCTGACTGTGTTGCTATGCCGAAGCAATGCCTTGTACACCTGCATTTTCAGTACAATATGTTTTTCAAACATGGAAAGCAGCTCCAGTATGAACAAGTACAAAGAGTAATAACCAACAAAGTAATCTCAGATGTGAGCTTTACATTTACGTTACGGCCAGTAATATTCAGGGTAAAGTGTGAAATCCTTTAGACAAAGTTGCATAGTACTCATCTCCAAAAGCATCTGTGTGTATATATGTGTGTTTCTAGCACCAGCTGGCATGCTGTCCTGTGTGTCCTCGGCTGACAGGTTTGTTTTTTCTCTCACCACCTGTGGCACACACCTGCCAGGACTCTGCAGCTGTACGCAACTTCAGCTCTTCTCATCTGTCTGCAGCTCAGTCCTCTATTGTTAAGACGACGATCAAAAGCAGTATGTTTAACGATGTGGATGTAAACAACAGAATCCAACACATCACAGACCTTTCTGTGCATTCGCTTTTACTAAATCTAATTATTCCTTTCAGGAATGTGTTACTGTTATGGCTACGAAGGAGGAGGAAAGAATCAGCTCCTTGCGCGAAAGGTGACATGGATTGATTTAAATAAATAGTTAGGTGTTAAATGATCCAAATCAGCTTCTTACCCTGGAGAGACAATAAAATTGGATTGTATTCAACTGAATTTAAGATGTAGCCTAGAAGAAGGAAAAAGAAACTGATCTTTCTGACATCAAACATCCAGCGAGGCATGCTAAATATTCTCTTTTGTCATGTGAATGGACAGTGACAGCTTAAAAGAGCAATCTATGCCTGCACAAGCAGGCACCATGCTGCGTGGTTGGCTGATGGATCTTCAATTGAAAGACCAAATCCTTTCAGGCATATCAACAAGAACACATTTCAGCTCAAAGATTGCCTCCAAACTGGAGTTGTGGCAAGTAAGATCTGAGATACACACTGAGATAAAAGCTACATGTTGGAGATTTTTTAATCACTGGCTTGGAACTGTTTTCCTTGCAGCATCATTTAATATTATCGGCTTCAAAAAGGTGCTTAATTTCTAAAACAAAATAAAAATAATGTATGTGAGGAGCTTGACACGTAGACAATGTTTGAACTTTTCACTCTTTTTTTCCTACTTCAGTTCTTCCAGGAGTCTCTCGCTTCTTTCAAGGAGAAACTGGAGCAAAAGCAGTGGGGGGGCAGCCTTTGTTGCCTGTCTCCTCGTCATTTAATAGTAAATCAGAGTTGAAAAGTCAGCAGTAGAGATTCCAGTGTTAGTTTTGCTGTTGGTGGAGTCTAAAAAAGTTTCACAACAAGAGATTGAAACCGAAGAGTAAGTGTACGAGTCCCATTTGTCGTCGTCACAGAAATCCGAGTGTCTGCTGGAGTAAAGAAATTTGGTTTTAACCACAAATACAACAAATGGTCGATCCAATAAGAAGCATCAGCCCTGTAACGATAAATTTAATTACATGTCAGAAGTTCATTCAGGGTAAGGTCTTCTGTCTCTTTACAAGCTTTTAATTGCAGGCTATGTAAGATACTTAGATGGATGAAGCTCTGAAGATAATTGGATAAATTGGAATTACATGGTTAGAGATGTTTGAGCCTCCTGCAGTGGAGTTGATTGGTTTGAATGCTAGTTTGATGAACATTTTTCTATGCTGGAGAGTGCAGATTACAGTCGATATCAGGCTGAGCGTGAATGCATATTTAAAATTCTAAACCATGCATCACTGCTGGAAAATGGCCCTATTAAGAGTTTAGTTCAGATTTTAAGTACTTCTAACGCAGCCTGTAGCAATATTCAGGTAGAAATTGAGGCAGGAAATAAAGCAAAACAACAGTGTGGGCAGAGACAGTTTCAGAGAGATGATATTAATCGTAAAATAACCTCTGTATCATAGTTTGGGAAGGATCCTCATGTCCACGGTTCGTCCAGACTGTGATATTTTGATCACAGTTATGGATGTTTGTATGAGTTGCGATTTTAGCCGTTTCAGATAAAAGGTGGGAAATTGGTGGTAAAGATGTTCCATCGGTGGTGGTAGATCTCACGATGAGACGGGAGCAAAGATGAAAGGTAGAACCGTCTGGGGACCAGAGATGAGCTGAGTCAGATGTCAGCAGTGCCAGAAATTTGGAGGAATCGTCTTAAAGCGTGACGGTCTGTCGCTGCCTCTACCATCTCTGTCAGCTAACCAATAGGAACGCACCATGAAATAATATAAATATGGCCGCATCTACACAGCACAGTAGCCTAGCAACAACAGCGCCAGATACAACGGAGAAACTGGAAGAAAAACGTGCAACTGAAATAAATGAGAAAGACACTTATTATTGAAAACGCTAACTTTAGAGTCATCAGTGCAATAGCAACAACCTGCTAGTGATGTAATGATGCTGCGTTTAGATCCTGAAATACTAAACCCCCTACTGAACTCCCCACTGCTTTTATGTTGAAGCCACAATTCAGCACATGTTCAATCACACAGTGGAACATGCTGTAAATCAATTATGTACCGATTTTACATGACTTCAATCAGTCTTATCAGACTGTAAACAATCATACAATGCACCAGACATTAATCTGACCAAATAAGTTAAACTTAATCAAACCAGAAGAGCACACTGACATTTAAAATTTCTCTTACAAGAGCATCCAGCTAAAACAAAGCTCCAGGGGCAAACATACATGAAAACATTTGCGCTAGATATCAAAGAGATAATATAACATAAAAATAACGATGTGTAAATTAAAACATGACAAAGTGAGGCCAGCGCATAAGTTAAAGCATCTAAACACAGATGAGTCCCCCAACAAGGCATTCAGAGCCGCCTTCAAAATGTCTAATGAAACCAATTCAGACAATCTCAGGGTGTTTTGCAGGTGGTTCCAAGTATTTAGAGCAGCAAATTTAAAGATAATAGAAATATAATTTGGAAGTGAAGGCCATCGGGCTGGATGTTTTCTGCAGATGTTGGTGTGGAGTTAAGAAGGGGAGCAGACTAAGAACAGATTACTAAAGAAAAATATGCCAGTGTTTCAGTCTATGAGCCGACAATGAACATCCAATAAGAGTATATAAAACCCAGTTAAATAAAGGTTTGACTGAGTGACAGAAAGAGTTAAACTCCAAATAAACAATAAAAGCAGGTTCCTGAGAACTAGAAGTTTATTTCTTGTATTTTGCCCAGTCTCACCTAAAGTTTTACCAAGTTTCACTACAGTCCATTTGTTGACTTGTCACATATTAATACAGTGTGACCACTGAGACTACTACCTCCTGGCCCACCACAGGCAGCTCATTGGAGTCTGAAGTCTGAATCAGAAAATTGCTCAGCCTGCTGAAGTAGCAGAAAATGTTGGACACAATGGCCCAAGGCCTAAAGGAATGAATGCCTACTGTGCAAAACTACTGCCCCTGAAGAAAACTTACCTTAACATATTTCAACAACTATTTTGAACAGTGAGGCTCATGACGTGTCAATCATACGCTGTGTGGGTGAAGAAAAAAATAAAAAAACTCAGTGAAGCAGGATGATGATGGTCTCTTCAGCTCCAATTGCATTGTGATGAGCACACTGCAGTGGGTACTATGGTGGGAGTGGTTGTGAAAGAAGCTTTTAAAAACAATGTTAACACTTGAATGGGCAGATTAGTCACACCACACGCATTAATGCTTCCTTATTTCGTCAAGAACACTTAACAAGCCAGATTTCAATATTCTTAAAGTCACTTATGGCTCAACCTTTCACACAAGTTGTTATGATGGTTTGTTTTGTACTAGCTTTGAAACAAACACCAAATAGAAGCAGGATCTTCACTGGTGGTCGCAGATTTTTGGGCTTCACTGAATCTGTATTATCACTGATGGTTGCAAGAGAAGGAAAGACACTTGTGGGTTGACTTTTTTCCCTCCAGCACTGTGATTTTTTTAATAAGTGTTCTCAAAGATAAGGGAAATTATAATTGTGTGCATTTAATAAGAAATTAATGCAAAAAATCTGTTCCAAGATATTTCCATATTTTCTCTTGCCACTACAGTTGCACACACAGCTGACACAGCTGGAAAGTGTTGTACACAAACCTGAAGTGAAAAGGACAGCTTCCTTATCTGCCCCATGTACGACTGAGGTATCCAAGGCCTGGGATATACTTGCAGTTTTAACTATGTGTTCACTTCCGTTCGCGTACACGCCCAGCTGCGTTGTGAATGTTTCTTGCTTCTGTACTATGTGGGCAGATCGTGTAATACTGGAGTTCTTCATTTGAAATGCAGAGCCAGAGTCAGAAATACAACCGTATACAAGAAGTGACACAGACGTTATTATTTTGTTTTTGTTCCAGTCACAGTCAGATAACACAAAGTTGTAGGAGCTTGTTTGTGTCATTTTATCGATGTGGGAAATTGATGAGAACACCAACAGTATTTATTGTAAGTACTTTGCAACGTTTGGAAATTTATTGCGTTAAGATGTCACTCTAGTTCAACATAACCAACACCACACTGCCAGCGGCTGATCAAAAAAAGGCCATAACTGCAAAAAAGCTTTGTGACCAACTTTCTAGTCACTGCTAACAGTTCACTTGTGGTCAACTGACCTACGCTAGTAACTCTCGCGTTCAAGTGGATATTCCAGCTCAAGTAGATGTAAAACGAACCCAGGATGGACTGTCTGATAGAGGGAAGAAAAAAATATAAAAGGTTTTCCAAAAGGAGATAAGTGTCCAAGCATTTACAGCAAAATGAATCTTCCTGTCTATCTTGTCTCCATGTGCTAATGAAACAGCCAGTTAATCAAGACCATCATCTCATCTGCTAATAGAAGAGAGGCTGGAGCATGATCCTCTTCATCTTCAATGTGGTGTGAAATGAAAATCAACATGCTGGCTCATGCACCCTCTCGAGACAATATATAACGGTGATAATGACTTGCAAAACCAGGACTGGTTTGGACAGAATCTTTTCACTCTTTGAGAAGCCAAGCTATTAACAGGTGGCATGTCCATGCTGATGACATGAACAATACATGCATTTACTTTATCATCTTAAAATGATCTAAAGCGGTACTATGCATTCCCAACAATGACCACATCCTTAACCCTCCTGCTGTCTGATCCAGTTTCTAAAACCATGTGATACACACTGTTTCTATCCACTCCACAGCGATCACTTCAGCGCACCACTGCATGCACAGCACACGCAGTCCAGAGAGAAAACAGTGAAAAGATTTTCATCAAGCAAATCTTACTTTTTGGCAAGGGTTCTTCTCTCTTCTGGGGTATAAT
>JBAMYA010045644.1:0-11572 GCA_037176975.1 Arrhamphus sclerolepis | reverse complement strand
ACAGACAGACAGACAGACAGACAGACAGATAGACAGATAGATAGATAGATAGATAGATAGATAGATAGATAGATAGACATATATTTCCAGCTTATATGACAAACTGGAAACAAACAGAGTAGGGAAGGGAGGGGAAGGGAGTAGTCAGCCCTCTGTGGTTTGATGATGTTTTGTTTCAAATATAAACAGATGTGATGCCATCCAGAAATGACTTTCCCTGCCTTTAAGCCTCTCGTGTACCAAAAGCACAGCTACGCTCTGAGATCCATTCATTTTAATGACTTATGCAGCACAATGACAGTTTGTTATGTTGAGTCAAAGATCACTCGCTGCACAGTGTGGAGCTAGACGACCTTGTCAGCCCAGCACAGTTAAGAAAGTTAAAATAAAGGAACTGCTGCTGTTCAGTGCACTGTGATGTATACCAGCACAGCCAAAAGACACAAGGCAGAGGCGATATCCATCCAAGTTTTGAGTCTTCAGAATGTTCCTTGGACCTGAGTGTCATTTACAGTCAGCCTCCTTTGTTGCTTCTCACCTTTGTGTTCTCTTTAGAGGTGCCTCTTTATTAGCATGGGATAGATGCAATCTTTGTTGCTGGAAATGCTGCATACAAACTGGGAGCTTCTCAGCAACAACTGAGCAACTCCTCCTCCTTTGTAATGTACTCCACAACTCCCTGCTATTGAATGCACATCACACAGCAACGAGCTCAGCAAAAGCTGCTTTCACTGTGCAAGAGGATTTAATCGTCAGATTTCAGCATCTTCCAGATCGATGTAACTTTTCCTCCTTTTTTCCTCCAGTCTCCATCCTTTTTCAGCGTGTTTGTGATAACAAATTCCATCAACATATAATGAAGTTGATCAATAAAAAAATTGAAAATGCTTTCCTTTATAATGATAAAACCTATTTGTTGCAGTTTCATTGGCAAAATATCTCTAAAGGGTGAGATGTGCTAGGTATTTCCAGGCTTCAGTCAAGACCATTTTCAGCACAAATAGACACAAAAATAATCTGAACTTTTTTTTTCAGCAAGGTTTTCTAGTTATTCCACCTCTGATGGTCTACTTTCACAACTTAACTGATTATAAATAGTACTGTGTTGTGGCACAGTCCTATTAAATGCAGAAGTTAAATGCAAAATCCCAGCATGAGCAGAAAAAAATGAGGTTAGTCCACATCATTTAATAGCCAGTATCAGATCAAAAAGGTCCAATTACATTTTCTTTAGAACACAACAGTTTTAAGTCTGGCAAACATATTATACATACCCACTAGTAATTTAAAGATGTCAGCTGAAGTCCATTAAATTGCTTCATGGGGGTAACTTCTGCACATATTGTACTACAGCATTATCACATCTTCCCTCTGGAGCTCTGGGGCCAAATCCTCCCCGGAGTACACTGGCTGGAAATGGCAGACGTGTGGCAAGAAAAGGAGGTATTTTACTTTCTGGCAGCCTTGTAATTGTTTCTGTGCTCCCCAAAGACCTTTTCGTCCATAAGAGAAATAACCTAGATATGCAAATGAGCATTCCCAATTAATTTAATTCATATAATTATGTAGAGAGAAGAGATTGGGTTGAAAAACGAAGTCTTACCTTGTGCCAAGTTGTCCTCCCACCTAAACCTCCTCGTTCTTCAGGGTACAGCTAAATTAGCTTGAAAAATTGAAGCATGCTCAGCAACACAGATGAGAATGATCAATTCTCTCCAACATTTTAATGAGTGGTCTTCAGCTCTTAAGTCAACAAATAAGCGAGCTATATAATAGTAGAAATTTATACAAGCAAAGGTTTAAATGGGGGAAATAGGTTTGTAAATGTGGCCAAATATTTCTCAAAGTTGCAACAAACAATACAGCTTTACAGTGGCAAAATGACATTGTAAGCTCTTTAAATAAGACATGGTGGTCTAAACTGAGAATATGAATCTCATACTTACGTATTCAAGAATCTTTAAAAACATGTTTTCATGAAAGGTGTTCTTCTGAAAATAGAGTATTTATATGGGGGCTTCATATGGGTTAAAGGTGGGCTGCAATACGGGTCCCAAATGTTTTTGTTTTTGTCAGGTTCTGTGGCTGGTTTTTAGGTTGGACCCAACTGGTTCATTTTCTAGTATGTGTTACTAAATATAAATGGGACCCACAGAATTCTTCCCCTTTTTAGCCATGATGTCCATTTTAACCCACTTGTATCACTTATAGGCCACATTTTGTTCCGCATAATCTTCCCATGTGGAACAGATAACTGAAACAATTTTCCCATTTCAATCCCAAGCCCCTTCTGTACCCAACTTCTAACCCAGATGTGGTCCACATGTATACATCTGAACTGGCTGAAGGGGTGAGTTCAAATTCATATAAAACATTAGGCATGACACATTTGCTGAGAGCAGTTTTAAAATGTTCACATTTCTTTATACAGGATTTTTTTTTAAACAGATTAAAAGGGAGATTTTTGATCTATTTTTCTTTTTAAAGAAAAAAAAAAGTTAGTATATGTATCTGGTTAACATTTTATTCACATTCATATAATTTAATGTAATACAGTGAAATATGATGCAAATGATCCACAATAGGTCTGTCCAGAGATCCTTTCCAGAAAATGACACTAATTTAATACCAAAAACAATTTAAAATGAGTACATCTCAGCAATTATAAGATACATATGAATGCTTTTGGTATCAAAATAAAGAAACCACATGTGAGATTACAACAGAAGTGTAAAATTAAGTATACACATTACCAGGCCAGAGTAAAATGGCCAGTGGTCAGTAAATACATTACTTCCTATAAAATATCACTGCTGGGTGTGTTTGTCTCAGTTGATCTCTTCAGTGCTTCTGTGTGAAACAGCTGCTGAGCTGTGGGTGTTTGTGGACTGCCATATGTCATGGACCCCTTGACCAGTCTGGGTAACCAGCACCTCTGTGGAGTCTTAGCAGCTGATAGAATTAATGGGCCGTTCTCAGACCCATGTCATTTCAGGTATTATCTGATGACAATGATGAAAAGATTGTTTGTTTCTTCAAGTTAGTTCTTGGTAGTTCAGCTTTTGTACATGCGCTCCTAAAGTACCCCTCCCTACAAATGTAAAGACCCGCCAGATCGACGCAGACTACAACAAATGTGATTGGTCCACTTGGTAATATTGTGTTTCCTTCAGTGCATGTCCTGCTATTACTTTCACTGTCAAGGCTTGGTAGAAAGACAGAGTGGTGCGGGGGTTTGTAAAAATTACAGCTCCAACTCAGCAGATATGCTCGATGTCTGAGCCACATTGAAGAATGAAAGAGAAGTCAGAGCTGTAAGCTAAAGCACCGCAAAAAGGAACCCACACCACCATCCAATGTTTGGTGGTGTGATCACAGTGTGACTGTGACACAAATAACCAAGCATAAATGTCAACTACAATATAGGTACTGTATGTACGACACATGGTTTGTAGCTTTACAGAACTATAAATAAAGCTTTAGCTTTAAGCCATAACTAATTACAACCTGCAGCATGTACCAGTTTGCTAGTTCCCATCTTCTGCGGTACACATTGTAATTGTGTTTCTCCTCAGGTGGAAATGGTCTTTCTCAGCTTAGAGCTAAGCCTTGCCCTGTTTGGTGTGCTCTGTGTGTATATAATATCACGTTTTCTTTGATTTAAAATTGTTTGAGTGATCTCTAGGTCGCCCAGCCTCAATGCCGATGATTTCTTTAGCATGAGATGGAAGTATTTTTTTCAAAATAACAAACGTGATAATTACTTGTTTGAACTTTAACCTTAAATATTCTCTCTTTTTTTTATTATTCATGAAATGTCTTCCTTGTAAAATTCTTTCATTTCTTGTGATTTCCTTTTTTTTTTTTTTGTGATTTCCTATTATGAGTTTCCTTCATTGTTGTCATCCTCATTAAGGTCTTCTTTTATGTGCCACTCGACACTCAAATATGTATATGATATATATAGTATATGGAAACCATATGAAATGCAGTATAAAAACAGTTACAAAATGTATTTTTTAAAGTCATCTTACATTTTGTTTTTGTGACATTAGTAGAAAACAATTGTATTCATTGTGTTTTCTGTTTATTATTGAGATGATAGTGGTGATTGTAGTACACTGTCATGTGTTATGTTTACTATTCCTTATATTTTGTCAACCTCATTACTTCTGCATGAGGGTTGATAAAATATTCTATAACATTGGAGGTTAAATATAAGGTACAACTGATGAATGCTTTCATCAGTGCATTGCAGTACACTATTTTTACTCTCCCAGCTGAAGTATTGCCGTCACAAAGACAGAGTCTACACATTTTGTAAGTGTGGGGTTTGTCTGCAATCAGTCAGAAGGTGCTAGACAGTTTCAAATAGATGTTGTGGTTTTGCAACTGTGAGCCACAGAGAGCTATAAAATATTTATGGAAACTTTAATCATCTTTGGCTTATATGACTTGTTCACTTATTGGAAATAAAAGGTTCAGTTAATCACTGATGAGCCCATTTCCAATGTCTTTCATCTCTAAATTTGGGTTTTATATGTCACTAACAACAAATGATCAAACAGGTTTTTATTTTGTACATTTTAAATGATGGACTTATTTATGTCCTTGCAGTATTATAGTTTCAGAGGCTTCGCATTGCTTAATATTATTATCATGATAAGTCAAAACCAAGGCTGTCAAGAACAAATTTTGAATAAATGACTTTCAATGACTCTGTATAGCGTAAGCACTTCAAAAGAGGTAAAGCGGGGAACAACAAGAACAAGGTTGACATATTGGCTTTTGTTGGAAGCAAACAAACTTCAGCCATACTCAATATTGTAACCAAGGCACTGTGACGCCAATTAGCTGCTAAGACAATTAGAATATATGTAAATGCTCTGACTTAATTAATCCCACGATACACATACACTAATTAGCTGGTAATCCCTGACTCCTTTTGCTCCATATTTAAGACAAACCCACCCAGTCCAGATACGAGGACAGCAGATTCCAAATCTTAAAGAATAATTATTCCACTAAATGGTTGCTTTTTTTTTTTTTTCCCTAATTAGTGGTGATACTTTTCTGTCAGTACAGATGAGCATTGGCAGACGCCTTCTAGGGCGCAAACCAACAAGGAGCATGTTGATATTAATCAAAAGATATAGACTTTAATTTGCACTTGTAATTAAAGGAGCAATAATTAGAGAACGCTTTTCTCTTGTGGTCCACAAGTGACTTAAAACAGATAGTAACATAATTCATTGCCACATGTTTATGGCGAATATAGAGTGATGAAGAGGTGATGATTGATTTTCAATCTGTATTAAAATTGTTTGAAGACTGTTTCATATTTAATGCCATGAGTGCATCAACTGCCTGTTCGCACTTCACTGATTTACAACCCAGGATCTTTGACCAGATTTAATTAATATGAAATACATTAACTTTAATATTACTTGCATGTCTTGAAAAGGGGCTTGTCTTGCAAAGTCTTTTTTATGCCCATTTTTACACATTTAGCAGATGCTTTTATCCAAAGAATATAAAAAATAAAATAAAATTTAAAAAAAACTTGGCACAAATTTTTATGCCAGATGCCCTTCCTGATGCAACCAGGATTCAAACCCAGACCTCCCACCTGGTTGGCATAAGCACTACCATAAAGTCACTGAGGAGATGGTATAGTTGGAATAAAGCCTTGTTGATTGTTGGAAAAACAACAACAACAACAAAAGTGCAGAATAGTTTATAGGAGCATTTAAATAAGATGCTTTCATAAATGTCTCTGAAATATTAGATTAGATTCAACATTTGTCATTGTCATTACATGTACAGGTACAGTGCAACAAAATGCAGTTTAGCATCTAACCAGAAGTGCAATAAGCAGTAAGTGTATGCAGCATAAATAATGGCATATGCAAGTATGCACACGTAGGATGATTAATTAGGTATCGTAAATATAGTTAAAGTGAATATTAAACAGTGCATAAATAATAGCAGTAGCTCCCTAATCTTCCTAAACTAGTGCCTATTGGTACGTAGTACTGTGCAAACAGGTTGTTTAAGTGTACGTGTGCAGAACAGTCCAGTAGTGCAAAGGCGTGATACAGTCTTTAGTTAGTGAGGGAGTGTGGAGTTGAGGGGTCAGTCTGCTGGTCCTTGTTCCGAGGGTTCTGAGGGAAAACAATCCATGTGCAGAGTAGGAGGAGTCTTTTAGGATATGGCAGTCTCAACAGAGACGGTGCTTCTTCTATTCTTCTGGGCGTCCTCAATGGCAGGGAGGTGAAGTTACTGTGATACTTTGTGCAGCTTTTATCGTTGTCCCATTCATGTGGATGGGTTCATGTGTGAAATAACGTCACAAAAGGGCTCTTTAAAAATTTTTCTTTGTCAGATGTCTCTGTACTTTTTATTTTGCTTCACCTTTGCTCATGTTCATAAAGGTGATGACTGACCAGAGCTCACTTACTAATCCAAAAATGTATATGAGCAGTTTCTGTAAGTGCTCATTATATCACAGCTAAAGTCTGGTAACTTCTGATAAACTCCTCCATGTTCTGAACACAGAAAGAGCCCAGCAAGTAACAGTTTGACATTTCAATACTTTTTGAACCAATTAAGCAACTACATAATGTGCTAATTAGGGCAATTTTGCAAATTTATTCCCCCACGGTTGCCGTGCAGCGTCTCCTTCCTCCAGTCGAGCTTTTGCCAAACAGCAGGAAATAGAGTGTTTCATTTCTTAAGATGTCAGACTTTTAGTCAGATAAATTTAACCCTGTGTGCGCATACACAGTTGAAACTACAGCTTCCAGTGTTGGGGAGTTTGACTGACGTGTCAGGAGAAGCAGTTGAGAATCAAAATGTACTGTTGGACAGGGCTAAATTAGGATTTGCTGTGTTGGGTTTCTCACTGGGTCACAATGTGTGCTCATGGAGCACAAGATCTGACTGATCTCAACTATTAATAAAAACAATATGACACATCCCTTTGCCCTGTACATCAATCAGAGTCAGTGGCAGTTAGCAATGTTGAGCTCACTTCCATCTTTCAGAAAGTACACTCTGATGTGCATCAGCTATAACAATGCTGTTTCTGCTAATGCAGAAGATAATAAAAAATGTCAATATATCTTTAGAATATTGTTTCCCAGTCCTCAAGTACCAGCCTCCTGCATGCTTTAGATGTTTCTCATATCGGATTCAACTGAATAGATCGCACCATAGTGTTTCTCATCAAGTCTAATAATGATCCATTAATTTGACCCGTGTGTGGTGGATCATTAGTCCACCTAGTGGTGCAGACTATTTTCAGAGTGTCCACTGATTTTGACAAAATACAGCACGTGCTATGTATATACATTAGTACATATAATAATTTCTTTTTGCTGCTCATTTGCTTCTTCATGCCCATGAGTTCAGGATAGGGTTTATTTTATTTATTGAATTTCCCTTCTGGGATAAATAAAGTATTTTTTCATTTTCTTTCTTTGAAAGCACTGGAGGGAAGGAAGAACTAGCTCTCTATGCTTATGTTGTTTTGTTTGAAACCTCAACACATGATGCCATCCACAAATTACTTATATTTCTTGTAATACATGAACATTATTTTTTTTTCTTTTAGAGGAAAACAGAAAAAAAAAGGGGGGGGGGGGTGTCATAACTGAACATTGGTCAGAGTGGCATAAATCATCTGGGTGGTGTGTAATTTATCCTTATGTCCTGTACAAACAGGAAATATCCAAACATGCTGAGATTTCTAGCTTTTTTTTTTTTTTTTTACACCTTCTCACGAGCTACTTAATCAGTTCATGAGGCCCATCTCAAACCTAGAAAGTAGGGTGAGAATTTTTTTTTTTTTTTTCAGTAAAAATATTTTTAGGACAGATAGCTCGAAACTTCATTATTTTTTTTCTCCCTACCTTTCCAGCCGCCTGCCACACAGCTGCCGAGCTGCCTGCCTCTTGTGTGTTTCTGACTGACAAGCTTTCCAGCCTGATCGGAAAATCCATTTAGGGATTGTGTGTGGATTTTCAGAGATGTGGATGTGGTCTTATGTGCTATAAAACTTAGCTAGAACTACTGTGAGTAAGTAAGGAAATATGGTCTCTTTTCTCTGCTTTTCGTTCCTTTAACTTTTACCGCTTTCTTCTTGGACTCGCTTTGTGAGCCCAATAAACACGACGGTTAGACAGGCAGAGTCCAAAAGGAAGCTGCAGGTTTGTGTTTGCAAGTGTTCACGGAGCACTGTGGGTTTGCATCCTCCAAAGCCTGCAAAATAAATTGGAAATATGCAAAAACACATAAATTGCAATAAATATGCAAAAAATGTGCATCATGGGCCCACTTTTACCCATGCGCCAAACAAGATAATCCAAAAAAACTGACATCTATCTTTTTCATTCATTATAAGAACACTAAAGCAAGCAGTTATGTAAAACCGTTAACTGTTTGTTTTAAATGTCAAAGTGATTACCATTTATAAAGAAATTTATATAGAAATCACTGCATGGTCGTCTTTGTGACATTTTGCTTCCACAATGTATGTTCACTAGTTAGTATGTCTTGTTTAATCCTACGTTTTTAGCGTAACAAAAATCTAATCATCTGATCATGACAGGCCGTAGTAATTGGCAAAGATAAAAATTGGCATACTCAGATGAAAGTCAACATAACTTTTTCACAGTTCCATAATTCATTTAACGAAAAGTCATCCAGAAAGAAAAAAAAAGAATGTGAGCAATACTAACTAAAGCTAAATTATTGATTTGATTCATCTAATTTTTTGCTGTCCACTTATGCACAGTTATTAAGGTCCTGCCAAAGTGTTTCAGTCGGGTTTGGTGTTTAAATATTCCAAACACTTTGCTCTTTCCATTTTCAGCTATTGTGATTTGGATTTGCTGGTGTGTCTTGGATCAGTTCTCTCCTGCTTGATCCAGATCCCTTCATGTTTGCCTCTAGAATATTCTGGTATACAGAGGAGTTCATGGTCTAATCAATCGTTTAAAGGTCCTGTAGCTGTAAAACAACCCTAAATAATCACCCTTCCACTACCGTGCCTGAGAATGGACATGAAACGTTTCTGCTGAGACACTATTTGGTTTCTCCACAACTCCACTTTGTTCGCAACTGTCCATCATCACCATCATTGCTGTGGTTTGTTCAGATACACCCTTGCAAACCTCAGTTATGCTTCTAAACCCTACTTCTTCAGCCTTCTAGTTGTTCTACATGAACTATAACATGTATCATTATTCAGTGAGGCCTGTAGGGATTCAGAAGTAGTTGTTTATCTATTTATTTAGTATTTCTCTTAGCCCTGCACATTCTAACCTTGGAGTGAGTTGCAGAAATGTCAGTCCCTGGGAACACTGGTTACCGGTTATGTTTTTCACTCTTGATAACACACACCTGACTGTTCCAGACCAGAAAATGACCAAAGTATCATTATCATATCAAATTAGCAGCACCATTTTATTAATATTATTCTTTTTGGTTTAATACTTGTTAAATAAACAATGGCACAGTTAAAAAGAAGTAATTTGTAGTGGCTGTCAGAAGTTGTCTTACCCTAGATATCATATGAAGAACTGTTTATTATTTATGTTCTTACACACACACACACACAAAAACAACAATAAAGGATTGGAAAGAAGGGACATTCACTTTTGAACATGATTGTATAACCTTTGTTTGATTTACAGTGAAGCAACTCAGTCATAATAAATAATCCTTTTTTTTCCATCACATTGTAACTCTGTAAAAACGCATCAACAACAACAACATTTCAAACAACAACCAAAGAGACAAAGAACCCCAGAATGACAAAACATTTGAGGAAATAAAATGGATTTCCACTTCTCGCTCAGTATGTCTAACTTGATAAAAGAGATTTTAATGTGACGCAAAACACAGCTGGAGGAAATATGGTAAACAGCACTATTTGAAAATAGCAATTGCTATTTTCAAATAGTGCTTCGAGGTGTGTCAGTGTGATACAGCACTGATTTAAATGTCAGTGTTGTATAAATATAGAAATGACTGCTGACACAACGATAACTTCTGGACCCCAGAAGACACTCATGTGCAAGTGACAAGAAGAGAGAGAAGAAACCTTAAGTGAGAGGTGTCTGGTGACTTCATATCAATCTACTGAGAGGGAAAAGCAGTGAGCTGAGGGAGAGAGAATGAAGTGCATCACTGAATGATGTCTGAGAAGGGATCAATTTGAAGTATGTGGTTCATTGTACCCCAAAGGCCCAAGGTCTCTGATTGTAGAAAATTACAGATTAAAGGGCCGTCTATACTTTTACACAAGTGGTCCCAACTCAGTGGTTGCTGTCTGAGATGACATGTGATGAACAAGGCTGGGGTGGGGTGTGTGCAGTGCATCTTTGTGTTAGAGGGCAGCAAGTTGGGATGGATTAAAGTAGACAAGGTGCCAGAGGGAAATCAGCAAACAACAAACTGCACATGTTTGTTGCTTCAACCTGTTTTACCTTGGACTGTCTCCAGGAGTAGCAGATGGATGGCTTCTCTCAGAGTTTCACGCCATATGACCTTGAGTGGTTTATTAATTGCCTTTTTTTTCCCCCTTTTTTCTTTTCTTTTCTTTTCTTTTTTTTCTTTTTTTTTTTAGGGCAGCACCTCAGGCTCTTCGCCTAAAAGATGAATCAGGGGAACACTTGACACATTAGATTAGAAATTAGACAATTTCCAGTTAAAATGACTTAAACAGTTCATTAACTATTTCAATTATATGTTTTTGTTGAAGAATAATTAAATTACAGTGATTGAATTAGCCTCTGTGTTTTATGTGAAAGCTTCCCTTTCAATTAATGAAATGGTAATAATAATTTAAGATAGTTAGTGACAGTAGTCCTGTTAACATCTGGCCCAAAAAAGAAAAAAAAAAGGAAAAGAGAGAAAATCTGACACATTGTGCTTTGAAAATGCTTTGCACTTAACAGGCATATAACCAATCCATTTTCATAAAGCTGATGTATTTTCTTGGAACTATGAGATTGTTCATGGACATGCTGAATTAAAATATTGTTTCATTTTAAGATAAAAAGCAAGTGTCAGATATTTATAAATTCTTGGAATGACTCACTGTGTTTTGGACTGCATTTCACTCAGTGTGTCTTTACTAAAAATGTGCAAGTAAGTCCCAGCATATCATCGGGACTGTGGTCATCAAAAAATGAACAAATAAGACACAAAACTGACAGACAAACAGTGCATATACAGTATACCTTTACACAATCCAGTATAAATTGACATAATAATCTACATTCCCGTGATAATAAGCAATAAAAGGAATCTCTTGGGCACATTCAAACAGTAGACTTGTGTGAAAAGTATTAAATGAATATGCTCTGGATAGGAGGGTGTTGCACACTGACTGTGATATTGACAGCAAGACAACATTTAACCTTGTGCTAACAACCAAAGCACTGTTGTGATATTGCAGAGAGCAGCAGAGGTGAAAAGATTTGATGTCTTGCCAGAACTACAACAACCACTTCATTTATCTTAGCTTCATGCATCTAAAAAGAGAACAAAAATGACATTATAT
>JBAMYA010045643.1:0-11572 GCA_037176975.1 Arrhamphus sclerolepis | reverse complement strand
CCATCAGAGGATAGACTTTAAAGTTCTGATGCTGGTCTATAAAGCTCTGAATGGTTTAGGACCAAAATACATCAGTGGCCTGCTGAACCAGTATGAACCTACCAGATCCCCTCAGATCACCTGGATCTGGTCTTTTATTAGTTCCCAGAGTCAGAACCAGACATGGAGAAGCTGCATTCGGCTTCTATGCTCTGCACATCTGGAACAAACCCCCAGAAAGCCTCAGATCAGCTGAAACAATCCAGGTTAAAGACCCACCTGTTCTCAGCTGCATTTGAATGAATTTCTAAATTTAGTTACTTTAAGCCTGAATTTTAGAACCAAAAACAAAATAGTTTTAACTGCTGTTTTCATCTATTTTTTTCCTCTCTCTTCTATTTTATTTTTAAATTATACTTTTTATTCTACAATCAGACAGTTTTATGGAATGATTTTATTTGCCTCTTGTGATTTTATGGAGATGTAAAACACTTGAATTACCTCGTGTATGAATTGTGCTCTACAAATAAACTTGCCTTGCCTATATTTTGAGGGAAACGAAGACTCATCATGTTGCAGTTCATTCACCAGTTCATTCAGGACTGCCTCGTCAATGTCCAGGTGGTGATGAAAATTAGCGCAAATGTCTGCATCCCTACACTTTCTAAAATTCTGAATTTGGTGCAAACACTTGACATATCTGATCTGATTTTGTTCATTAAAAACTTCCTCTTACATTCTCCAGTCACTTTTGTTGGCTGCGTTAACTATGCTGCACATTTCATTTCCTTGATCTGGTTCTATTTACATTTTGATTACGTGATGACACTGCATTTTCTAAGGATTTTTTTTTTTTGTTAAAACCAGAAAGGTCAGTTTACTCTTTGGCTTAGAATAGCTTCTTCTTAATAGGTTTTGTATTTGTCCTTAGATGATAAACCAAACCTGCTCCCAAATCAATTGCACTTTCATGAAAACCCAGTCTAAGAAACATCGATATCGGCAAGTACACAAATAAAAACGTTTGCTTCGGTTTGTAAAAAAAAGTGCCATTGGTGCATCCCTAGCATAAGCAGTAAAACAATTCAGCAACAATGAAAATGAGTTAGTCTTAACTTGGGTTAAATAGCTAAAGAATCAAAGCACTTTCATCAACGAAACAGGAAAAGAGAGAAAGGTGGACAAAAGAAGGAATGAGGAAAAAAAAAAGGCAAGTCGCCAAGAAAAGGCGCTTCCTTGGTGTAGAAAGGATGTAGTGAACAATAAATGAAATATGACTTCTGAAAACAAAAAAAGAAGAGATGACGAGAAAGAAGTGAGACCTTAGGGAGAAAAAGAGTGACAAAAAAATCTGGGAGAGAGGAAAGTGGAGGAAAAGAAGAGTTGTGTCCCTTTTCTTTGGCATGGATCACCAGAGGAGGCCGAGCACGGGACTTCCTGTAGGACAGGACTGCTGATCAGGCAGTCTGTGCACACAAACACACACAGGGAATCACACAGCGTCAACTGGACTCATTCCACCTTTTACCAGCGAAGACAGTGTTGCTGACGCTGAAATCAGCACAAGGAATACCAATGAGTAAAACCAATCAGTAAGACCATTGTGTATGGATGTACCTTGGAGTGTCTTGTCAATGAGAGCATGATTCATCATGAAGAAGTAGTACTGATAATTGCCAATTGAGAACTAATGCACTAAAAGTGCCAGTGCTTTCGTAGAACTAGCTAGTATGCAACCGGGCCTACAGTTAGAATAAATCTGGAAACTAATAAGGTTTAAACCTTCAAAAGATAACAAGGCAAGACATTTTCTGCATAACAAGTGCACATCCTGCAATCATTTCGTAATGCATTATATCACTCTGGCTGGCATTCCAATTAGACTGGTCAGGGAGGAGGGGAAGGGACACACAATGTCTGTCTCTTCTAGTCTCCCTCACACATTTCTTCTTGTCTCACTCTGCTTGAGAAGACGTGTACAAAAGCGCAAGAGTGTGGGGCTGCGAGGAATGTTTCTGAATCTACGTCTCCGTCACATGTTGTGTGACAACACTGCCAGGATGCCAGAGGAACTCTGTCACAGGATTTTAAACAGGTTGCATAGTTGCAAGACACACCTTAGAACAGCTTGTGTTCACGTAAAAAAAAGGAGGAGGGACGTAGTGGCCTGTGCCCTCAAACAGGCATGATCAAGTGAGTCAAGAAACAGGAAATGTGGCCTCTCCAAAGCAAACGTGTACACACACACACACGGACCACTCAAGAGGCCACAGGATGGCTGGTTTACAGCAGCTGATTCTCCTGTCATAAAAGAGGAAGAAACATGACTATCCCTACGGTACAGCACCTTTACAGTGCACAATGACAGGAAACAGATTACTGTGAGGAAGTTACCTGAGAAAAGACAACATTAAAGTCACTATGAAACAGCAATAAATATGTACACCTCTCACTTGTAAGTCAACACACACCTCTACAACACATATTACAGATAAAATGCAAGACAGCTGAACTTGTAATGGCCAATGCGAAACCTTGATTTTAAAACAAGTCTCATCTGTAAAGAAAGGCAACAGGTGAGGGTGCGACATTCTTCCTGGCTGACATTACTGAGTGACAATTGCAAGATATCCTGGCAAAACTGCTCTGCATAAATGATCCTGATCCAGGGCGTTGCACCATTTGTGAAGCTGCATGACTGTAAAACTTTTAATCTCCCTCCGTGAGTCTCATTTTCTGGGAGGAGCACACACGTTGTTGAGGAATTAAACTGATTTAACAACATCTCACACTGCTGAAAGCAGCATTGTCTAACTTTACAGAAGACTTGAAAGTACAGGTAGGAAGTGTATAAACATGCAGCATTTATGAATCATGACATGCTTTCAGTGGGACCATTCAGCCAACTATGAATATCTGAGAATTACTTATCAAGTCTTCAAACTATTCATCCAAATGTCCTACTTAATTTGATCATGTTGACCATACACTATTCAGTTCTTGAAAAACTTAATCAACATTTTTTAAAAGGCAAATAAGACACCCTTACACCTGAAGACCACAAGCCAAAGCTCTGAGTCCCAGTCTGAAGTTTGGGGATCTTGTGAGGGTCACCATTTACACAACTTGGACTCCAACTTTCCAAATTGGTTGCTGAAACCAGACTAAAGACTTACAACAATATTAAACATGTATGATTTTGTCTAAAGACCAAGATGGGGAAAAAGACTTCATCTGGATTGCTGTGATTTCTATCATACACATAACAACAGAGATCATGGAAGTATGCTCAAACTCAAGTCATGCCTCTCTGTGGTCCGGTTCTGCAGCGGGTTTGCTGTTTTCAAAAACTGAGTGCTTTAGAGCACTGCCTGCTTGACATGATGGGAATTGCACGGGAGTCTGCTTGTTTAAAGCCATATAATTCACCATGACTCAGTCTTTCTTGAATTATAAATGTGAAAAGAATGACTGATATCAAACAGAATTTTTTTTTTTTTTTTTAGTGGAGTAGAGCAGTTAGATGTCTCTAAACTGCTCTGCGGCACCTGTGGTGGGACCATATTCACGCTTCCTATAAAGACCGCTGATGAGGCACTGTCATTTGACGTTAACTTCCATGTCCTGTGGGACTTGCCTGTAAGACTCTTCATGATTTCCTTCTGCCTGTGGGAATATGCAAGTCAATCAAATCATACATGCGGAGCGGGACTGTGTGAAAAGAGTCTTACTTATGCACCAAGTGCGAAGAAATATGATTGGTTGTTTATTGGTAAGACAAAGATGCATCACTCACTGTGGCAAGCAGGTCATCCGCTTAAGATGAAAATGA
This sequence comes from Arrhamphus sclerolepis, assembly GCA_037176975.1. Lineage (NCBI taxonomy): Eukaryota > Metazoa > Chordata > Actinopteri > Beloniformes > Hemiramphidae > Arrhamphus > Arrhamphus sclerolepis. The sequence continues at coordinate 7,761 of JBAMYA010045643.1, read as the reverse complement.
AATAAATGGTGCACAAATTTGCTGAACTTAAATAAGCTGTTGGTCAATGCCAATTATTGAAAAATGTTGATTAATGAGTCTACCTCTGGTATGAAACTGTGGAAGATACATAAACTAACTGCTGGTTGTTGTAAGACACAATATGAATATAAGACTCATCGCACACATCTAATGATACGGTTCCCCAGAGTATTTTTCCTTTTAGTTTCAACTGCTGAAGTGGATGCTGCTGAATATATGATCCAGTATTGATTCATAAAACCCAGAATCACTCTTTAAAAAAAGCCTTTTCCCATTGCTGCATGAAGCTTGATCCTACATAATTTCATCTTTGGTTTGTCTGCTTTACATCAGGGTAAAATATCTTGTACTGAACCAGCACCGACTTTAATTGAATGTGGAAGAGAAGCAGAAGATCCGACAGGGGCACCCAGTCCTATATATGCATGGTTATTCTGAAGTGCTACAATATGATGGATGGTGACATAAAACCCCTTCTGAGAACAACCAGAGCTGCAAATGGCCTGAGTATGGGGGCTAGCTGAGACTGAGTACACAGGGAGGACGTAAATGAATCAGCTGAATGCTAAACGTCTTATATAATATCTGATTATCTCACTATATTGAGTCGTGACACTGCACTACTTGGTTTAAACTGTAGCAGCAGGCTTCTGACGTTGATTTCGGAGACACGGGGAGGACTTTTCACCAGTCAGCTCTGTTCAAAGCCAAGTCTGGTCGGTACATTCTTCTCGGTGGACACACTTCCCGAAAACAACCAAGGTTGAGCCACGTTATGCAATGCCAGTGAGAGAGAGAGAGGGAGAAAAAAAATCACTACTTCGCCCAGCCTTCCTCTGATGGCTTTAACAGCTCCAACACCCCGACTGTTAACACTGTTGACTCTGATGATTTCAGGTGTGTCAAACTCCTGAAAAAATTAACTCCAACCGAAGGCTGCAACAAAACTTACAATTGACTAAAGTAAAAAAGAAATATATATATATATATATGCCACAGTCCCAAGTGGGACGTCTGACACAGTCCCTGTCAAAACAAACCAGCCCCTTAAGTTACAAGTCTCGAATGCTTTCCATATGAAACACACAAAAACCGTAGGGCCAAAAAGAAATAAATAAATAAAATAAAGCACAGCGTTACACCTCATAGCCGTTCGAAACAAGTTAGCAGCACTAGCTTGTTTTCATAGCAAGGCATCATGCAAGAATTTAAAGAAAAAGAAGAGGGCAGAAAACAACTTACGATGCATTTTCTGCCGAGGCAGTTAAAAAGGCATTCATTTTCCTGCTGTGTCAGAAGGATCGAGCCGACATTTGTTTGCCGCCGTTGCGGCTGCTGTCCGCTCATTATTAGTGATCAATTTATAAAAGTACAAAGCGCCGACTCTTAACTCGTCAGACACATCAACAGTCCCTCGGTCATCCGTGGCCTCTGCCTCCGACCCCCTCACACTCGACTCAGGTTGATTCACGGGCTCCCCGCAACGAGACGGTGCCGAAATACGCAATGTTGCTTTGCAGTGCAGGGCCAGTTCACGTAGCTGCTCAAATTAAGGTCGAAATTGGAGCAACTGGGCGAAGACAGAACACAGCAGAAACTTTCCTGGGAAGTCCGGCCGACGGAGAGCCCTGAGCCACTTCCATCCAACATGGCAGTGTCGGGACGACTCCACTATCTGGGAATAGGGAGGGCAACGCTTCCCAACTTTGTCCCACATAATCACTAAGAGAAAGGTTAGACGTTTCAAATGATTAGAAGCATCCATATCACGATTTTAAACAATCTGGTATTTTCTGCTGGTTTCATGAAGGACTGATATTGAGTATTAAAATGTCAAGTCTCACCGCGTACTCCATACAAATGGTTTGATCCTGTCCGCCAGTGGCTTTTACGACAGGAATGTGAAAAGGAGGAGATACGAAATAAGGCACAGCCAGCAAAGATAATGTCATAATCCTCCTTGAAAGGGGAATTATTGAACTCAAGATTAATGCATGGTTAAGTCCGCACTTTAACTTATCACACTGAGATGAGAAAAGCGTCCGCTAAGAAGCACAGAAGTGATCATTTCCCACTAAAGATAACAAGTTTTTAAATTCTTCAAGTCATAGGTCAGGCTTTAACTGAGCTTCAAGGAAATGATTTATTTAAGCCCCACATTCTCAGAGATTATTAACAGCTCTTTAGAAATAATGACCCCTTGAGCTGACGAGCCTCTTAGAAGATGCAGAATCATTGCAATAAACTATAAATAGCTCATAAATGATGCAAAAGAAAATTAAGACTGCCCCATTTACTGAGCATCACCTCGAGGTTAAGAATGGCAAATCTGGTATAAGCTTGAGTGAGTCGTTTTTTTTTTTTTGTTTTTTTTTTTTGTCTGTTTTTTTACTCTTGCATCCTAGTCAATGAAAAGAGAAAATGACGGTTAAGAGTAAACTATTACAAACTATAAAACCTTTCACAGTCTCCACGACAAATAGCTGTAAACATTTAAACACATATTTTAAGAATGCCAAAGCACCAACTGAACAAAGGCAGTATTTCTGGCATGTGCATACTTTAATCATGCACCTTAGGGTATTTGTAACTATTTCCAACGTGCTCAGTCAAGCAGGTTGTAGTTTGCAAGATGCCAGTCTTACTTGTGAAACACCTATGGATGTCAAAATCTGTTAAAAATAAACAATTTGGAAACAGAAAAAAAAAATCATATAACACATTTCAGAGCTGCTCTATCTTTACATGTACACATTTGATGAAAAACAAATAAGTTTTTATTTAGTATGTGCACATTGTGTCTAATAATTCAGACCAATAACACTTCCACAACACCTCATAAAGTCACATTTCAGTTATCTTTTTTTAAGTAGCTGATGAATTTAGGGCATTTGAAAAGTCTTAATTAAAAGTGACATCTAGTTAACTGCAACTAATCTAAATCAGTGCAGATGTCATCAGACAGCACATCAATTAAACACATTCTGACAAGAGTGTCGTAGGATGATGCATCCCATTTAATGAAAAAAATGCCTCCAACTTGCCAGTTTTTTTGTAATACAGTTGAAACCAAAGTGTATACACTACATAAAGAGACACAGATTCCCCCAGTTACAGTTCTCTTCCTGATATCTTGGCTGTTTTTTTTAGATCCTCCCATGATGTCACTGAAGGAAACAACGTGTTTGAGGTGTGACTTAAAATACATCCACATGTATGCCTCCAAAAAAAAAAAAGAAAAAGAAAAATCAGATGCTTCTGAAGCCATGACATCATCATGTAAACTTCTGAGTTTGTAGAAAGTAATAAAAAAAAAAAAAGTGAATGAAACAATTTGTCCCTTTTTCTTAACCCTTTCCCATTTACTACCCTTGGATCCCTCACATGCATTTGCCCCACATAGGCCTCCCATAATACTGAAACCATAAGAAACCCATGCTGTTTGCCCCTTTTCAAGTCCAGTTCCTCTCTATCCAAGTAGCTCACTTTTAATCTGGATGGCGCCTGCTTGGACACGATGGCTGGGAACTGGGTAAGCCTGCAGATCTGTCTCTGTTTGCTTGTTTGAATATATACACAAACACAAGTGTGTGCAGTTGTGTGTGCAAGAGTGTGTCAGCAGGCCAGGTCATTGAGGTTATTGATCCTCTGTCCTTTGGCCAGCCTGGTCAGTGATTGTGATGATACAATGTTTATTGGCACAACACAATTATAGTCATTAACATTAAGACTTCTTTTGTATTTGAATTGATTTTCTTGGGATTTGATTCTGGAATTTTGGAAATATTTCTGTCATTAAATCTAACTCCTTCCTGTATTTTAAATTCATTCTCACAGTCACCACCTCAGCATAAGCTCAACGTGTCATACCTTCACCCTTTTAACCCCACGCGCTTCCAACGGGGTGAATTGTCTTCCGTGCTCGTCGTGCCTGAAAAACTCGACTGACCAGTGGAGAAACACCTGACGAAACTCAAAACTGCTCCACCTACCTTCAGTTTAGTGGGCATTGCAATGATTCAGCCTGAGTCAGTGGCATAATTATTTTTCTATGTGTGATGGAGAGAACAATGTGTGGGAAACAGAAAACAGATGGGGGAAATGGTGAGGGTAAAAAACAACAACAACAAAAAAAAAAAACACTGTAACTAAAAGGAAATCTCATTCATTACTGAGAAAAAGCTTATTTGCTGCTTCCTTTTGTTCCAGGGCCAAGTCCATGCTTTCAAGAGGATGTTGTTGACCTCTCTTGATTTTAGGCTCATGAAACTTAGTTTTCAAAGCTGTACATGATTTCAGCTACTGTCCATTCCTGGCCATTTTTTTTGTTCCTTTTTGCTTCCTGCTTTTAAACAAATTTCACATCAATATATAAAAGTGTGTGTGTGTTAAAGTTTGAGATGAATCCACCAAAGTGTGTGTGTAAAAACAGCATAAAAACAGAAAAGCTGGACAGCCGTCAATCCTGACTGGCAGTCAGCACTCTCCGTGGTCATGAGTTTCAGTCAACAAGCTCTGACTGGCAGTTAACGGTTTCCATGGTGACCCGACGAGAAACAATCCGTCTGACGCAGACTGAAAATGCAATTAAAGTTTGTCTCAAATAGCGACTAAAGAGAAACTATAAGTCTTTAGGATATTTCGCTGCTACTGTGAGAGCCCCAAGGCATTCCCGCACACATGGGTGTGAAATTTGTGTTTCTGGAACAACATACATACAAGCGAATTTAGGATTCTCTTTGAATGTCCGCTCTGATTTGTTATTGGATTATGCAGCACAGCTGAGCAAGGTTCTCTCATTTGCAGGCTTCTGGTGAAAAAAAAGAAGTATTTTTCCTTGTGAGTATGAGGATAGATTTTCCTCTGTTTTAAACAAATTAAGGTCTTTTGAGTGAAACCTTGAAGCTCTGAAGCAGGTTCGAGAGATATTCTAACAGTGTATATACGTACATGGCAAAGAAAAACAACGGAAAAAGAGACAAGCATTTTCAGCTCGTTCCGCCATTCATTTCATTTGATTCAACAAAAATAAAAATAAATAACACATTTTTTAGAAACACTAGCCTACAATGTCCATGTCTGGGAAAAGTCACGGCAGATTGAGTCAGTTATTTCGGTGTTTGAACCGTGTTTCCACGTTAAATGGTGTAATACTTCTGAGCGGACAAAATTGTGGAATACAAAGTGTTGATTGTGTAATAAAAAAATTAAAAAAACTGTCTTCCAATCCTCTTCTTTTGAGCAACACTGTCAAGAATGTGTGAGGTGTAAGCATGATCAGGCAAGTCTTTTTACTGCATTTGATTGCTCATGCATTCATGTCGGTTTGTGTGTGTGTGAGTGCATATAAAGAACAGGAAACTCTGTGATGATGTAGTATTAATACTGAATGTGTTTTTGGGGGGTAGCTTTTTGGGGCCACTGCCAACTGCCTTCTGGGATTAACCCTTTAAACATTTGTTTGACCCACTTCCTGCAATACAAGAGACCTGAGGATCCGAGAAATTGGGGGAAGATGGCAACATGAATATTATATTTCGGATCCTGGAATAAGATGTCCTCTACAGACCTTTTTTTTTTTTTTTTTTTTAATGAATGTTTGATAATGCAGGCTTTTTTCACATCTCCCCTGAATGTACAACAATGTGGATTTCTGGAAATGTCACGACAGGGTCAGCAGAGCACGCTTGCTTTGTCGGAGGTCAGAGTTTGCATTCTTGTTTATGATTTGGCATTACATTACACAGATTTGCAGTGAACAAATACACATGCCCATTCACAGGAAACAAGGCAGTAAACTGAAAAAAAAAAAAAAAAAAAAAAATACTGTCTGGAGTTCTAATTCACAGTAGATTGTTTCCCGACACACTTCATCTCTTCTGTTTGTTTGCTGGTCACGGTAAACTAAAACAGTCATTAGTCCAGAGCACTTTTTCCCAGTCTAGAGGTCTCATGGTAGTTATGTACAACAAAAAAAAAATGGACATACAGTAGACGTGCTATTCAAGAGCTTTTTTTTTTTTTTAAATTCAAAATAAATACTTTTTATTGAATTACTGGAATTCAGTTTAAAAATTCAGATTAAAAAAGAAAGACTGAAAGGATTGCTTGCAACTGAAAGGATTAGATAGTGAGCAGTTCAAAATTATGTTCGGTATCAAAATGATGTGAATTTAACCCTTTTATACCGCTGGTCCCCTATGGAGGACCATACTGGTCAGAGTTGCAGTTACGAAAACTAAGACTAAAACTGAAACTAACGGTGAAAAAAAAATTCTGTTGAGTGAAATCAAAATCAAAACTAAAGTCCCTGACCCTTCCAACCACCACATATATATTTTTTTATACCAGACATTTTCTATGTCTTTGTACCACGTTATATATTTTTGTACCTCTCCCCTCTTTGTCCTTCATCCTCTCTGTCCTGTTTCCCTCCTTTTTTTTTTCTTTTACCCAGTTAACTATCAGCCATAGGGTCCCCCCCTATAATTGAGCTGGGTATTGTTCAAGGTTTTTTCCTAAATGGGAGTTTTTTTCTTGCCACTGTTAGGTGTTGCCATGTGCTCGGGGGTCATGTTCTGGGTTTCTCAGAATTTAGGGAAGATATTGATCTCAAAACTGCTCCAGTAACTTCAGATCAAGTCTGTCCTCCTGCCTCCCAGGCTTTTATCCAGCACATTTTCTCTTATCTGTGACCCGTATCCGGATAAGCGGAAGTTAATGGATGGCATTTTCTCTTTGTGTCCTGCTGTCATCTGTTCTGAAAAATCAGGATACAACTTCTCTTGAGCAATTTTTCTTCTTTAAAATGAATTAAAATATGTAGGGGGAGCAGCACAGGTGCCCCCCCCCTCTCTAATAGAACAAAATGAAAAATGACTGTTTAAAAATTTAAAACTATTATAACCCTGCCTCCAAGCACATTTTTGTGTTTTTTGCTTTTAGTTTCTAGCATATTTCATCCTTTTCTGTGCATAATATTGATTATATTTGGATGGTTGTGAATTTTTGAGTATTCTCAATACTTTTTGATGCATTTTTCATCTTTAGCCTTTTTTTTATAAACAGCATGAACTGAAATACTCACGTTATGGGCCCCTTGCACATTTTTGTGCTCACAGGAATCCATTCAAATCACAACTTTTTTTTTTTTAATTATTATTATTCAGTCACCATGTGGCATTACAGATATTTACAGTGCATACAATTATAGAAGATGGAAGTATACATCACTACATGGGACAGAGACAGAACGGGTTTAAAATAGAGAGTGGGGGGTCGGGGAAAGGAGGTGTGCGTGTGTGTTTGTGCACACGCAACCGTATATGTGAGTGTGTATGTGACTGGAGGAAATGGTTTCACTGGAGAGTGTTGGCTTTGACTTCAGTATATGGATTTGTAGGTCTAGTGTTGGCAGACATAGGAGGTACATGGATTTGTAGGTGTAGTGTTGTAAAAGGGTGTGTGCGTGTGAAAGTGCCGAGGGGTTTATGCCTCTAAGAGGTTAATAAATGGGGACCAGGGTGAGAGTATTGTTTGGTTGGAGTTCATATGGTCTGCTTTCAACAATATGTAATCTAGAAGCATATGTTTCCTTGTGGTGATGCGTATGTCCGCTTTTGATTTCCACTTCATAAAGATGAAGTTCTTGGCAATAGTTAGCGACACCAGGAGGTGTTTTGTGTTCTGTTGACTGAGGTTGGTATTAGATATGTCCCCGAGAAGGCAGAGGGATGGACA
>JBAMYA010045642.1:0-11572 GCA_037176975.1 Arrhamphus sclerolepis | reverse complement strand
GTCTCCTCCCCCCACCCCCCCCCCACCCCCCCCCCCCCCCCCCCCCCCCCCCCCCCCCCCCCCCCCTCCTCCCCCCTCCCCCCCCCCCCCCCCATTCACCACCATAAACTGCAGACCAGCAGGCACTCAGTGTGTACGCCATTTATGGGGGGGTGGGGGTGGTGGGGGGGTGTTGGCTAAAGTCAGATGTGAGCCGAAGCACAGATCTGTCACGGCTGTCATTGTTGCTTAGCAATGAGTCCAACAGAAAAAGAGAGATGAAAGAAAGAAGTGCAGAAAAAGCAAAAACTACTGTGGACTCTGAAGGAGAGACAATGGAGAACCTGGTGCACATGTCTGCCCACTGCTGACCCACTTTTCAGATATATGTCTGCAACAATTGTTTCTCTAAGACCATTGCTAATGTCTTTCCCTCTTGACATTGTGTTAGCACACACCAAAATGCTACAGACCAGCAAACTGCCAAACTAACTGGGTAATGCTATGATTTATTCTTTACACAAAAAAGTGTAACACCTGTAGGTGTGTTTAGGCGTCAGCTGACCGTGACAGCTCTCTGTATTCATCAAGCAGCACAAAACGTTACCCAGTCCTTGGATTTATGGCTGCTTCAACCCAACCGTGACCCCCCTCACCCCAAGTCCATTGACCTGGAAGTTACGTCCATTTGGGGCAGCCATTTCCTGACTATAAAAAAGGAGGCAGCGGAACTGAAGGAGACTGAGGGTGAAAACGTAGGGGCAGAATCATTAACTACCAGCACAATGACCAGAGCTGTGTCCGAGACCAGCCCAATGCTTTGGAGAGGTCAACCTCTACAGATCTGAGAGCTCCACAGTCAGCACTGCAGAGAAAGAAACAAAAAAAGAACAAAAAAAAACAAAAAAAACAACAAGCCTCTGACAAGGCTAAAGGCTGAGGCCAGAAAAAAAAGTCTATAAACAGCTGGCTGCTCACAAACAACAAAGGAAGTAAGTGCCAGGGGCAGTGTGGTTTGGTTTCCAAAAAGTTAAAAACTGAGCCAGATTGGATAAGCTGCCGCTGCTCGATGTGTGCATGGTAATACAGGCAGCTCAGAAACCCAAATCTGTGCAAATTTGAAGGTTGGGGGGTGAATTAATAGGTGATGTGAATTCAAAATAATTCACACCAGCTATCAACCCTCAGCTCCAAACCATGAGATCTATCCACATAGGCCATGAGGTAATACCAGACTGGAGACAGACGCTGTAATCAGAGCAGGACACACACATTGGCCTGCTGGTCCTAACTTGGAAGAGATCAAGAACCTGATGCCCATCTGTGCAGCGGTCTCCAGTGCAGTCAAGGGTACGCCATGAACAGGACAGCCAGACCTGACTGAGGATGAACATGGGGCAAACCTCCAGCTTTCTTGCTTCCAGAGCAAGCTACCACTTAAATCTGAGTCACATTCACTCCAAAGTCCAGCATGGGAGATGACATTCATACTACTACATCAACAACGCTGTCCCAAAGTCTCCCATTTGGCAACAGCTCAGATCAGACTTTGGCAGATCAGAAGCAGCTCTTTCTTCCATTTATTTTCCATTTGATGTCCATCATCCCCCTCGTGAAACTAAAGACCATAGTTCAGCTGGCTGTGTTTGGCCTTCCTACACCCCTATTTTATATTTCAAAGTGAATGAAAGGATGCAAACATGATTATTTTTAAAGAATGCTATTAAAATATGTGCTGACCAAATGAACTTGTGTTTAAAGTGTTTTAAGCTACTTGAATGTGAATCAGAAATCAATTTTGATGCAAAAAGAATCTCACAGCTGGAGCATTTCCATGTCAAGAATCTCTCTGCAGAGTGAAATCAGTTGCACATCAATGGTTCAACCTCCTCTCATGAAGCCCACACTGAGATATAGAAGCACATGTAGTGCCAAAAAAGGGATGAGTATATTTAGCATCTCTTCCTTTTGATGTCCCCCACCCCCCGCACATCTCTCGCTCCTGCTCTACTCCTTTCTAGTGTCACTGCTCTGCAGATAAGAAGTGCTTCTCGCTCCCAAAGGAGCGGAAATATCTGCAAGAACGTTGTAAACACAGCAAACGGGGCACAACATTATTAAGTCACCCATGACTCAGCGTTGGCGCAGAGATCCAGAGCTGTTGCTGCAACAGGAACAGAATGCTCGTCTTCAAAAAAAAAAAAAGAAAGAAAAAAAAACAACAGAAAATTCAATGGTATTTTTTTTCTTTCATGTGAAAATAAACTCAGTCAACCTTAGCTACAGAGAACACTAGTCAGCACTTTGTTCTCGCTGACCCAACGTGACCTACCTTCTGAAAAATAAATGACTTGAAAAGGTCAAAATAGGAGATTAACCAGATAAATAAATAAAAGAGAAAAATAAAAATGAGTGTTGATGTGTGTAATGGTGCTGAAAACTGCAATCTCACGATAATCTCATTCATTTTGGCAAAGAAAATGTCTTCAAACACACTTCAGATAGCTTTGAAAATAATCAGCTATGTATCTTAAGATTATTAAAAGGATTTTCTAGTGACAGATAAATAGACAAGACAGCAACAAATCAAGATATCTAGTATTATAAACAACTAATGGGTTTCACAATTTTGAATTTGCTCAGCAGGTCCATCTAATTAACTTGCCTTGAAGCTCATTAATTATGCCCAAAAGTCTTGGGGAGCCAATCAGATCAGTCTATCCTCTGAGAGGGCTTAAAACATGATGACAACAGAGCTTAGGCACTGTAGTCCAGATGGTAAACAACAGCTGTTTGAACTGGCTTTGATATCAAGAGTTAAAGACTTGGACTTCGTGATCATCTCTTGGGGATTGTGGTGGGTGAGGTCCATCTTATTTACAAATGGTAAGAGACATCTAGTATCTTGTTCTAACAATAAAGGAAGCTATTCAAGAAGAAATCTGACCATCATTATGTATATCTGTCGAATGTTAGTTGGCTCAAAATGCACGGTGAGTGTTTTGAGCGCACTGGTTATTCACAAATTCTTTTTCAAAAACAGCAACGAACGTTGGATTCCATTTTCATTATATTGGGTTTTTCTTTCACAATGCTCCCACTGACGAATGTGTGTCGCTTTGAATATGTCACTTTGTTCATTGCTCTGATTGGCTGTAGCACTACCCAACTATATGCAGAGGCAACAGTTGGCCACGCCTCCTGGATAAGGAGGTGCTATGGTTTGTTTTCCCTGGATTCCATGGTTTCCCACATTTGTCTAGATGTAGCTCTGATCCATCAGGCAAACTTTAAGTTAACTTGTTAAAATTTTGATGACTTATGCAAGGCAGTAAACTCCTCTTGTGGAGTCTGAAATGTCATATCCAAGGGAACCAGTTTCAACAAAGATGCTCACGTGACACTTCCTGGGCCATTATGTGACCGCGAGAAGGTTTTTTTTTTTCCCCATTGCAAGCTAGCAGAAAAAAACAAAACAAAAACAACTCAGTGGTAATGTAATAATTTTTTGCAATATGTGGGAGTATTTCGCAGTAGTAATAAAAACAAACCTATTGTCCTGGGCGACAGGTGCAGAAAAGTAGTTATTTGAATAAAAGAAAACCTGCATGTCAACATAAGATACGCATGTTTAAACATTAAATTTATTTCAGTTATCTACAGCATTTGTTCTCTGGCAGGAAAAAAAGAAACCACAAGTGCATTTATGATCCCACCTGGCCAGATGTGTTTATGTGCTTTTGCACTGGGACAGCTGCGATGCCGAACTGACTCCATTCATCCATACATGACCAGATGAAGGCTTTTTCACACTCTAGCTCCACCGCTGTGAAGGCTCCATGAAAAGGATAACAAGCACCCATCCACCTTTTATCTCACCCATCACTCCCTTCCTGAACACAAACAGGAGTTCAGAAGCAGTTCAAGGGTAAGGGGAGGATTCGTTTGCATTCCAGGGCTGCTCCCATGCTGCCCAAATGGCCAGACAGGTGTTTGTGCATCCTGAATGTACATAACCTCTAAGCTGTCCTCTGATGGACCACGGGTCACTTCAAAGCAGAGGGGGGAGGGGTGTGGCGACAAAGGCACACACTCTTTCCCTAAGAATAGTCTTCACCTAAAGGCCCAAGGGTATAGAAGATGAAGAGGAGGTAGAGTATAGAATAGTTTAGAACAATTAGGCTATTTGACTGGAACTTTTTTTTATAGCTAGGTGAACTTTTTTATAGCTACAAGGTTTTTTAACGGACACCCTGCAGGCAATCAGAATCGATTTGTTTTTTTTCTGCTGATCAGAGTATTGATCCGATCCGTTACTCAAAACCGTGATCCGATCTGAACCGTGAGTTTTTTGATCCGTTGCACCCCTAACACACACACACACACACACACAGACACACACATATTTAAAGAAAAAAAAACGATTTTGAATTTCAGCTCAAATCAGAGAAATTTGACTAGTTCAAAGTGAATTATTTAAGAAAACGTCCAATAAGAGAAAGTTTAAGTGACTTTTAATCAGCTTATTGGATAAGGAAGGGTAATAAAATTATAGTATGTGCATACACCACTCTAAATTAGCACTAAGTGCATTTGCAGACATTCACAACACTATCCAGCTTGGTGAGAGAGGGGTAGCTAACAGCAGAACAAAGCCATTGGTGCGGGTGTGGGTGCAGTGCGGTGTGGCCCGGACTTGGGCTCCCAGGCCTCCCTCATGAATCAATTCTGTCTGGCTGAAGCGGTGGAGGAAAAGTGCCAACACTAAATCCAATTAGAAAACCGGCTGGCACCACTCAGCTTGATGACAGCGTCTACCTTAACCCTCAGGGAGAACAGCGGTTCCAGTGGAGGCTTGCTTCAGTCGTGGCAGAAGAGGAAGTCATACATGACATACGTTTGAGTATGTGTATGTGTTTGTTACAGTCAGAAGGGTCAGTTGAGTGGTTGTTAGGTGGTCTGTGGCGCTCTGCCAGAGGCGCATAACTGAGTGGGGCACGATGGGCACCAGGCGCCATCTGAACCTTTTTATTTCAGCCCGCTTCTGCAAATGCAGAGTAACTTGACAGCATCCTGGCACCTGTCTCACATCACATACATTAAAAAAAAAAAACACACACACACACTCATACACAACTGAGGCAAAGCAAATCCAGAGAATGAAAAAGACCCGCACTTAAGCCCCAACACCTGTCAAGGATTTACTATGACTGACTGCGACAGTGCAGGAGGGAGACACCTCCGACATCAAGAAGCTGCATGTCGTGATTTTTGCTTCCCCGCGCTGCTCCTAAAACTGATTTCTCAATCTAAACACCAGCACAGCTTCAATAAATATGCTCCAAGTGGATTTATAACAAGCAGATGGAGATTTAAAAAATTAATTTAAGCCTCAATGACCCTAAAAGGTAAGAATGAAGTTAATGTGAAAATTACAGGAGAACAGGAAAGAGGAAAAAATCTGTCTCATTCGCTGCTTTCTTAAGTGAGCAAGAAGCAGCACAGGCTTCCTATTAAATGAGTAATATCAGCAGCAAAGTGTTCTATGAAAACGTGTCCCTGCCTTCTCTCTAGCTGCCAAGGTTAAAGCAATCAGTCAAGCTTCTGAAGCAGCCTGCAGGAGGACAGGCAGTCTGAAAGGTCACCAACTAATATTGTCAGGTCTTAAAAAATGTGCTCTTAATGCAGTTTTATGTTTAGTACAAACATTATGGCATAAATCGAGTTCTGCAGGTAGTAAGCGGATATTGTCCTTAAAATTAAAATGGTGAACCATACAGCAGACCACAGACCCCCAGCAACCCCACCAGGAAATATCAAATATGCAAACAGCCAAGGGGCCAATCCAGTACTAAAATTACAAGAGTCCAAATCCAGTTCTGATCATGTCCAGATTGTATCTAAATGTTTGTTACACTCTGATACTCAAATCTGGTTGAACCCCTCACAGAAGTGGTTTCTAACATGATTCCAACTGGATTTCTACAGATGTATCGAAGAGGATTTCACTGCAGTATTTTGCAACATGACACAAATGAGGACTGCACCTACCAGAGAGCTGGAAGTGATGGGTTAAGAGTACAGAAACAACTCCGTCTGCTCCGTTCTGATGTACAAAAACCAGTGGAAAACAGCTGACTGAAATAAAGCAGCACACAGAACCCTCCTCCATCTCTTCTGCTTTCCTGTAACTTACAGAAATTCCAGTTCAAAACCCTTCATGTTGGTTTATTTACATCAGTTCTGTGTGTGTAGGTTTCCATATCAACCATGAGGGTTCGGACACATAAGTAACAACACATGGGTCGGATCTGATGACTTGAAGTATAAACTGTAAAAGAGGTGAGTCAGGAAGATCAGGTTATGATCGGATATGCTCAATAACCAGACTTAGACTGGAACCCGAACATGCATACAGCATTAAACTTCACAATCAGATTGTTTACTTTGAAGCAAGTGTTGCTCCTGTCAAATACACAATTAAACCATGTTTAACAATAGGTGCCATATAGATTACTTGCTTCACATCCAATTTGTTCTTTTGATTTGCAAAGAAAGACAGAAATGCAGGCATTTAAGTTATTTCAATCGTCAAATGTTCAATAAATTTTTACCTAAATTTTAGATCACATTAACATGCAGCTCTGCAGCCAAAGTTAGTCTTTTCAGGCATCTGGTCTTCAGCATATTTCAGTGATATGTGAACTAAAAGTAAAGCTGTTAGTGATAATAAAAGGCCCTTTTTTTTGGATGCAGGTCAATGCCTTTCAAGCTGTTGCGGTTCTACAGCCCAAAACAAACCCGGGTTGGAATTAACTTTCCTCTCCCTCCCAGGCCAACAACTGGACAGGACCTACGAAGCAGTACCAGTCCTCCATGTCTGGAAGAACACATCCATGCATATTCTATCCTAACCACCTCCTCACTCAGGAGCAGTGAAAGTGTCACCAAAACCCAGTCTACAACATGAGATTTATTTTGTTTTATTTTCTTCTCTGGCGAATTGTCAACGTAAAAGCATCTCACATGTTCCATATATTCAGGAGGACCTACAATGCCACTTGGGCTTGGTCTCAGATGCAGGTATACTGCATAGACTGGGATCAAGAAAACCACAGAACCCACTGTCTTTTACCAACTGCCCAAACAATCCAGAGAGCAAGTCCTTAGTTCTTAAACAAAACAGCAATTACTCCCATATGGGCTTGTGGTGTTGCTATGACGGCAGTGTGCAGACACTCAAAACCGAGGCCTCACAGCTGAATGTCACTTATACACACACAAAAAAAAAAAAAAAAATCAGTAAAGAAGTGGAAATCTTTCAGAGAAACCTCCCTGGACTATGACTGATTTGAACCAAGATATCTAAAATAAAATAAAATTAGGACGATGTGAAGCAGTGGATTTTGCCCAACATAGATGCCTTTGTCTCTTGATGGCCGATGCAATAACATAAGTAGGCGCGTCTCAGAATAGAAACCTCATAGATCAACCACCTAGCTGCAAAAGTGGAAAATCATGCTGACCCAATTAGTTCAGGCTCTCAGCAGAATATTGTTGTGGCCTGCTAAAGTTTAGCAGTCCAGGCAGATGGAAGTCTTGTTGTTGTTGTTATTTTTGCCTCAAGGCCTTATGAATAAATCTTAGGGCCCAACAGAATGGATGCCACAGCTCTCAGGAATATCATGAGGATATCATGCCCATGTGATGCATTTAGGTCCACTGGTGATTTATATGGAGATAAAATAATGACAGCTTATTTTGGTACTGAAATCAAATTTGTCAGTTTCAATCCTCCATCACTGTTTTGGCGGGGTGTGTTTGAAGGTGCAGGGTTACAGAGAGAGCTTCTTTCAGTTTTGAAGCAGGTGTCACACCTCCTGAAAGCTTCTGGTTACCAAGAAACTCTATTCAAAGACTGATATCTGTCAGATTGAGGACAGATATCAAGTCATTATCATGAGCAAAGTATACTGCCTGCAGCCCCCCAGAACTTGCGAGGACAGCTGAATGATTCAAGTGTGCCGGAGCTGCCGCATTGTGTCCCCTTAAACACATGAAGAGTTGTAGAGTCGTAGCCTTGCCACTTACTACCGAGACTAAATTGTCAGCCAGCGGAAGCGCAACCTGAACACAGTTATACAAAAGACAGCTCACAGTGATTTCAAAGCAAGCAATTTACAACAAACAACAACCTTCATTTGTGAAGTTTGTAGATGCTTCCTGGAGCACAAATGAAGCAGTACACCTTAAGTTACCGTAGCTGCTGTAATCTGATGTCCAAGAAAGTCTCAAGGGCCTAAATCTTGCAAAGCAGTTCTCATATTTCAACTGACATTTGACTCTTGATGTTATCAAAGCACTGAAATTTGTCCACGTGATGACGACAGCAAAGTCCAAACTCCCAAATAAACAAATGCCAACAATACAGCTTTTGTTTGCCGCAGTTTTTGTGCAGCTGTATTGATGTGAACACAGGAAATGGCAGATGTACATCTCAAAATAGTCAAATGACACTACAAACCACCCAGTGGAGAACTGCAATACTATTAAAAAAAATACTTTAATACTCATTAATTATTTGTTTTTGTGAGTCTAAGACTTCCTAAAACCGAATTCCAGTTTCTGGAGTCTTAAAACCCCTCTGCCAAGGTAATCAATTTCTCTGTTTAACTTATTAGAAATTCCTGTCATAACTGTGGAGTTTGATGGCACTCACGCTGGGTAATTGCTCTGTAAACAGTGGACTCTGCCAGCCATTGGCCCTTATCAGGCGCAGCTATGCTTGGTGCTATTCTGAAGGTGCTGTTATGAAACACTGAGCAAGAGTTGTAGCATTATACATAGCTGCCTGTGCGTAGGCCAGCTCTTTAATCATTCCCTGTAATTGCCGGGATGGACTTTGAACCACAGACATATTTGTCTCCGCTTTTCCATCCATGGCTAAACAACCAAGGGGAGGGAGGCGGGGAGTGATCGGGGCCCGACCGAGCACAGCTCCTGTCCCCGCCCCACAAGCGGCCAAGCATGGAGGAGGAACGGAGGGGTCACAAACAGAAGAAAGAGGTTTTTTTGGCTGCCAGTGGGATGAAGAGAGAGGGATGTGGAATGGACGGGTGCAGAGGCGTAGAAAGGAGGAGAGAGAGGAGAGGAGGACATGATGGTATACGAGTCCCCCAGTGGCAGATTGAGAGCTTTGAGGAGCCCAAACTGCACTCTCGACTGAATACTAAGACCTTTCATAGAGGCTGCACTGCTACAGAGGAACAACTCCAAAGCCTCTCCTTTGAGGCCCCTGCGATATATGGGGATTTCAACCGCTTGTGCAAGAGTGGGTCTAATTGGGAGCCGAGGCGATACAAGGAGGGGTTAGGGAGATGGGAGCAAAAGAGCTAAGGAGAAGAAGAGAGGCAAGGAGGGGCGCTTGATTTAAGAGGCCATTGTTTTAACAAGTACATTCTGCCTCCCTCTCTTTTCTCCTCATGGCCTCCCCTTCAGATGCCCACACTCCACAGAGTCAAAAGGCGGCGTTTAGCCCCTCTGAGCGAAAAGGGGCTGGGCTTGTTTTGACACTTTGTCCTTCTTGGCTTTGGTGAAAAGGCTCTGCTTCTGTGAGCCACTCAAGTTCATTAGGAAGTACAGGGCTTTCAGCTGCGTCCCCATTCCAGCTCCAGGCCTCAATGGGGCCTCCAAAGCCCTCCACTGTTTGTTTAATAAAGACCCTCACCACCTCCACAACTACCACCTCCACTTCCCTCATCGCAGCCTTCACTGAGTTAGAGCCTGCAGGGTATGGGCCCATTGACTGAAAACCATAAATACAGAGTGGTGGAAAGATGTAAAGATGTAAAGAATGTGCATGAGGACATAAGACAAACAAAGAAGGTGTGTGTGGGTGTGGGGGTTCCCACCCATAACGTATGACTGACACTGGCACAGTACTTCACCTGTATCATAACAGCAAAACAAGCATAATCTTTCAGATCTTGTGTGTGCACATGTCTAGAGTCAGATTTCAGTTCTCGCACTTTCGGTCGTGTCAGTATCGAGAGGACAAAAGTGAGAAATGTCACCGTAGAAGGGCAAAAGCACTGAGATCATACAAGCCCCAAGGAGAACACGACTGCATCTGTTTTTGTGCATGAAAATAATTACTGTGACAAAGTAAAAGTTGAGTGAATATACATTTTTAACATACATTCTGACATTTTTATGCTGCTATTGTTGTTAACTTAGGAGTATTACAAGAACACTGAACAGAAAATAACTTCCTCTGTGTGGGACTAAAAATAAATAAATAAAGAGAAGAAAAAAATCTTTACCAATTTCAAAAAAGGAAATTGTTCAGTAGTGTCCAACACAATTAATGTATGTGTATGTGTGTGTACACATACATAAAAATGAAAAAATAATCAAATATCCCTTAGATATGTTTTCATCACTTATTCATGTGCATTAGTTTGTACTCCCTCTTTGAACACAATGTTTTACAAGTGTAATTTTTTTAAAATCTTGTAATCAGTCAGTCTTGCCATTGGTTATTTAAGAAAAATTCAATTAAATTAATAAATTGACAAAAAAGGGGTGTCAATACCAAATATCTTCTAATTGTTCCTATAGGATACAGCCAAGAAGTCAAAATGATCATCAGCAGGTGTGTAGACCTCTAGAAAAGCTGACAATTTGGTAGTTTGATGGTGTTAACAAAAAGCCAATGGGGAAAGACACAAACGACCTAAAAGGACCAATTGTGACTGGACATCAATCTGACAAGGGTTATAAGATAAGGTTATGAGGTTAAAAGACTAAGTCTGGTTATTGTATAAAGCATTTACCAATAATTTGGAGTTTCAATTTGTACAATCAGAGGTTATTTATAAGTGAAAGATCATTCCAGACTGTTGCTAATCTTTCCAGGAGTGGATGTTAAAAACAAATCTGCTCCAAAGGTCACACCATGCAATATTCAGAAAAATGCAGATATAAAGTCCAAGACGTACATCTCAATAGCCTGACAGATCAGAGTCACATCTGGGCAGATGTTAGGTCTGAAAACAAGCCACAGATCCTCCTCATCCAGGAGGATCAACAATTGCTTCTCAAACTGCCCCTGTAGTGTTAACCAATTGTGTACAATCAATCAGAGCAACAAAAAATGTAACAAGTCTTTAACACACTGTCGATACCAGAGTTCACATAAATGTCAACTGCTTACCATCCAGACTATAATTTCTCTGCAGTCATCACGTTAAACCCTCCCATAGAACAGACTGCTCTGATTGGCTCCCAAGACTTTTGGACATAACTAATGAGCTTCAATGGAGGGTAGCTAGAGAAACCTAAATGTCCTAGCGGTACATCTAGATTTTTACGCTAACATCTCAGGGCCTACAGGTCTCACTGAAACATGTTAAATTTTAAAATCTATGAGAACAAAACAGGAAGAAGACTGAGCAAAAGCAAGTCATTTCAAAATGTTGCCTTAAAAGAATATGGGGCCGTTGCCTAGTCTAGTGGTTGCTCCACTAGACTGTGGAGAGGGTGTCTGCTGTTGTCCATAATAGCTCCCAGTTTGTTTAGTGTGCCCCTCTCC
>JBAMYA010045641.1:0-11573 GCA_037176975.1 Arrhamphus sclerolepis | reverse complement strand
ATCAATCAGTCTGATTGGCTCACACCTTGTTACAATCTATGTGTTAATCTGCGGTACACGTTACCATGGTGATTATCGGGGAGGGGACAACACTTTGATGTAATGTTGTGTGGACTTTTGAGGTTTAAGTTGGTTTACAGACCTTATTTTTATTTATTTGAAAGGTCCTTATGTCTCACCAGTGCTAGCATAATTAACTCTGTGGTTTTTACTGCTGATGCTAAAGTCAATCTATGATCACAGTTTGATATGGAATAAAATTTAGTGTGTGAGAGGAGTCATGATGCAGTCTGGCTTCAATTCCCCACCTCACTGTCTGCGTCGCCAGTTTCCCCAGTCTCTAAAACTGGCGTACACTTGGGTCAGAGTTTGCACATTCTCACATCAAGTTTGTTTTTTGTAAATCACAAACTTTGCATCAAAATCGGCATACGCAGGTTTCAAGCCCCGTTTTGCACGCACGGCACATTAGTAAATGTGAACCCACATCCTTTTCCACCATACTATACCTCAACTCTCATTTTGACATACTGAGGTACAGTATGTAGCAGTCGACCCCTCAGACAGATTGGGACTGAACGATCCCCAGCCTTCTGTCTAGGAAGTTAGGTGTGTGAACCAGCAGTTCCCCAGAGAGGGCCTGTTTAACCCTCTCAAATGCCACCTGGCACCGCTCTGTCCACTGGACCAGATCTGAGGCATCCTTTTCGGTCATGTCGGTCAGGGGGATGGACAGGTTTTCAAAGGTTGGCACGAACCACCTGCAATAATAGCCAGCCCTAAAAACTGCCTGACCTCCTTATTGGTCTTGGGCCATGAACAGGCTGCAATTGCTACAGTCTTTTCTACCTGCAGCCACACCTGTCCACAACCCAAGTGCTACCCCAGATACTGTACCTTTGCACACTTCTTTGGATTGGTGTTGAGCCCAGACTGCCTCAGAGACTCGAGTATCGCGGCCACCCGCTGTAAGTGCTCAGCCCAGGTGTCAATATACTATAGATGACAACTCATCCAGGTAGGCTGCACAATATACAGCGTGTGGATGCAGCACCCAGCCCATGAGGCATTGGAAGATGGTTGGGCACAGAACAAGCTGAACAGAAGTGTGATGAATTGGTACAAAGCATACAGGGACTCTACCAGTAGCCCTTAGTCAAATCCAAGGTTGTGAAAAAATGAGCTGTGCCACGCTGGTCTAGGAATTCGGCAACCTAGGACATGGGATAGGCATCAGAATGTGAGACCTCGTTAACCTTCCAGTAATACAGAAGCGTATAGATCCATCCTTCTTGGTCAACAGAATGATGGGGCCACACCAAGCACTGTGGGATTATTCTATTACTCCCAACTCTAATACTGATGTCAATTTCTCCAGAAAAGTTTTTCTTTTGTATTCTGGAAGTCTGTAAGGCTGTGTACACACCGTCGCCCAAGGGAGAGTCTCAACATAACATTGGTTGAGGTAAGTGTGGCCTGATAAGGGTGAGAACACATCAGCAAATTGCCTTTGCCACTGGGCAACATCTGCTCTCTGGAAGGGTGAGATGGCTGTCACAAAGAAGCGGTGGTGGATTGGTGGAATTTGGCACCTCCGGCCTCAGCTCAACTCTGTCTGACACGAAGATCACCAAAGAAACAGCCACTTCCTCTCTCTATGCTTTCAGGAGGTTGAGGTGGTAAATCTGTGTAGCTCCACCCGTCAGACTTCATAACCTCATAATCGACATCCTCTACTCACCGTGTAACCTCAAAAGGTCCTGGCCACTTGGTGAGTAATTTAGACCTAGAAGATGGGAGCAATACAAGCATGTTGTACAGTCATTGTTGATGCTCTTAAGCCTGGAGCAAATTCTCCCATTATAAACGCCCAAGTGAAGGAGTTTTGCTCTCAGATCCAAGATGTACTGAATCTCATTTTTGCTGGCACTTGGACCATCTTCCTAGCTTTCTTTAATAAGGTCCAGGACACCTTGGGGTTTTTTGCCAAACAGCAGCTCAAAGGGAGAATATCCCATGGAGGCCTGGTGAACCTCCCGCACTACAAACAACAGAGGGTCCAGACATTTATCCCAATTACATTCATCCTCGTGAATGAACTTAAAAATCATAGACTTCAATGTATTTATGCAGCCTCTCCACCAACCCATCAGTCTGAGGCACACTGGTCACCTGGACCACCTGACCAACCTCCAGGAGACAGACCTCCAGGAGACAGTCTTCTGGAACAGTCGCTGTACAGGCTGCTCAGCCGCCAGCACCACCAACACTCCTGCCAACAGTGGAGCAACAGAACAGGTGGCGGGGCTTGACTGGCTGCTCTCTGATCGTCCCTCAGGATAGACAGCCAGGTAGTCCTTTGCCAGTGTGGCAGCTGATGTCACACGGTCACTGGGCAATGGCACTCATTGATTTCCCAGTCTGTAGTTCTATTACGAACTGTTCCAGCAGGATTTTCTCCAGCATCGCGGTCTCTCCAGCCGTGTTCCTCTGGACTCAGCCACATGGCTGCAGACATGTGAAGTGCTGAATGTAGATAAAGGGCAGGTCTGCAGGACCAAGGATGTCAGCACAGAAGCGGAGGTGGTATTTCTCCGAGGAGAATCCCACCCTCCTCAGGATGACCCGATACAGATCAAGGAAACTCCCGCAAGCTGCTGTTGGAAGGGCGAGAGCCACTGCTTGCGCATCCCTTATCAAGAGTGTCCCGGAGTCTACTCCTCCTCTGGCCACTGGTACACCCTAGCTGTCACCTGGAACACCTCCAGAAAGCCAGGTGGGTCATCCTCTGGCGTGATGGTGGGCAGTGCTGAAGAACCGGTGGTATGTGGAGCCTAGGTCCCCAACCAGGACATGCAGCACCCACATCTGTTGGTCTGCCTGGACCTGCAGCTGCTCTCGCAGGCAGACGTTCTCAGAGTGTTCTCGGTGTGACGCAACGACCTCAGCAGCTGGGCCAGGATCTCCAGGGGTTCTTGTGGAGACATGTTGGTTCAGGGTCTGAATCAGTATTAAACTCCAGGACAGGTCCTGGATCTCCAGCTATCTGATTAACAAGCGTACGTCAGGCTTAAGGACATCATGTCTGCCACTGTGACGAGCAGCACTGGAGCACCCCAGGGCACAGTCCACAACAGCATGTCAGTTTCCTGGTCTTTATTTCAATAACACTTTTTAGTGCACACAAACTCACACATACAGGTGTGACTACAGCTCCCCCCATCCTGTGATGGACCTGTCCTTTAATGGACCTGTCCTGTGATAGACCTGTCGTGTGGTTCATCTGTCCTCTAGTGGACCTGTCTTGTGATGTACTTATATAATAATGATAATGATCATAATGATAATAATAACAGTAATAACAGTAGTAGTAGTTTTTCTCCTTCTGCCACCCTCACCATGACTGTGCTTCATTATCCTGTAGGTGGCACTCTGGCTGAAGGTTTCCACGACAGACTGAGGAACTTCCAGAGTTTTGAGAGGACCCTTGAGGTAGATCAAAGCTTCATGATGGAACCCAGAGCCCCCTGGAGGGACCCTGAGCATTCCCTGGAGCCTAGAACGGGGCACCCCTGGAAGGCTCTTCAGGGCCATTCAGGGTTGGTCCTGGTGCTCTGGCTCAGTAGTGTTTCAGTTGGTTCAACTGGACCTTTGTCTGCCCTACTAACCCTCCCCCAACTCTACCCCCCTAAACCTAACCCTACAGGAGTTCATCTCCCAGTCAGCAGTCCGAACCAAGTTCAAGCAACACACAGAGAGAGGATGGCAGATCTCCCAGGCTATCAAAGCCGTGATGGATGCCATCAACATCACCTCTGCTGACAGGAAGTGAGATAAATGAGCTGATGGTATCTGGTCTGAGCCTGCGCTGTCCTGACCTCTGATTCTGACAGGATTTGCTTCCTGGAGGAGCGAGAAGAGCAGCGGGATCAGCTGGACTTTGTTCGAGGACAGATGAAACGCCTGAGCAACAGCATAAAAGACAGGATTAGGACTCTGGCTGGAGATGTCTCTGAAAAGGTACAAAAGGCTACAGCTCACAATCAGGTTTCTAGGACTTTCCTGGTAAGGATCAGATTTCTAGGACTCTCCTGGTCCAGATTCAGTCTAGTTCAGGTTTCTGGACTCTCCTGGTCCAGATTCATTTAGGTTGAGGGTTCTGTAAACTCTCCTGGTCCAGAATCAGTCCGATTAAAGTTTTTAGGACCCTCTGGTACACATTCATTCAAGTTCAGCTTTTTAGGACTCTCCTGGTCCATGTTCAGTCAGGTTCAGGTTTCTAGGACTCTCCTGGTCCAGATTCATTTAGGTTCATGTTTTTAGGATTCTTGAGGTCCAGCTTAAGTCAGGTTCAGGTCTGTAGGACTCTGCTGGTTAAGCCAGTAATTTTGATGTATTCCTTTTTTTTATGTGATTTTATTTGATTTATTCTTTTTATGTTTTATGGTGCTTTGTTTTTGTGGAGTTGTCTATTCTGTTTTTTATCTGTTAGATTTTTATCTGTGAAAAGTGCTACATAAATAGATGTTACTTACTTACTTACTTACCTGGTCCAGATTCAGTCAGATTCAGGGTTTTGCTTTTTTTTGTTAACTCTCCTGGTGCAGATTCAGTATGGTTCGTGTTTCTGGTGTCTCCTGGTCCAGATTAAGGTTTTTAGGACTCTCCTGGTCCAGATTCAGTCAGGTTCGGGTTTCTAGACTCTCCTGGTTCAGATTCCATCAGGTTCGGGTTTCTGGACTCTCCTGGTTCAGATTCCGTCAGGTTCGGGTTTCTGGACTCTCCTGGTTCAGATTCCATCAGGTTCACTCTCCGGGGGCAGGTCCAGGTCCATCCAACTAAATAACCAGTGAACTAACTGTTGTAACCGATGTGTATTTCAGTTCCAAACACCATTTCCTGTGCTGTTTGCATCTCCATGGTAACAGCAGGTGTTTGTGGTCAGGTGACCCTGGCGCTGTCAGATCAGATGGCTTCTGTTCCTGTTCTGGTGGAGGAGTTCAGAGCAGACTTCAAGCAGACACCTGAAGCTCTGTTGCTCTACAAAACTGTGAGTATGAGCTGTTTCTGGTACTGGTGCTAGTCACACATCCCGGTCCAGCAGTTAGAAGGTCTACCTCAGCAACAAACACACCAATACAACTCACCTCACAAAGACCCCACGTCCTGAGCTGAAATCTGGATCTAGAGGCTTCATTGATTAATTAGTTGTCCCTTGTTTGTTGTTCCTCCAGAAGCTGCTGCAGCACCTGGAGGAGCGGCTGGTCTCAGGTTTGGATCACCGATGCTCCATGGTCATCCTCAGAGATGTCCAGGATGCTCAGAGACACATGATGGGTATGAAGACCAGCCTGAGTGTAACGCTCAGAGATAGACTCTTCTGTGACACTGCTATGTGTCTGTTTGTCCTCAGACAGCGTCCGTCCTCTGCTCTCTCCATCCGTCCAACTGTCTTCTCCCATCACCTCCTTTGAGCTAACCTACAGTCTCAGCCTCGCGACCATCTGCGCAGACTTCAGGGAGAATATCGACTTCCAGTTCTCTCTGGGTTGGACTGCCCTTGTCACCCGATTCATTGGAGCCACCAACGCCCAACGGGCACTGAGCAGCCCTGACCACAGACTGCAGGCACACTCACGAGCACAACCATGTCACATGGTTTCAGTTTTCTAGTGTCATGATTCACCAAACATTTGTTCTGTCCACAGGAAGGCTCCAGCTTCAAGAACAAGATGATGATTTCACTAGCAACAAGCCTGATCTCCGTCACCTCTCGGACCTCCATGACAGTGTTGGTGATCGGTGGAGTGGTAGGAGCTGCAGAGATGATCATCGTCCTCACTGGTGGTCTGCCAGTTGGTCAGATCAATCACCTGTCCAGCAGCTATCTGTCTAGCACCTGCCTGACCAACACATAACTGTCCAGCACCTATGTGTCCTATCAGCTACCTGTCCAGCACCTACCTGCCCAGCAGATGCCTGTCCAGGAGCTACCAGTCCAGCAGTTGCCTGTCCCAGCAGCTCCCTGTCCAGCACATACCTGTCCAGCACCTACGTGTCCATCACCTACCTGTTCAGCAGATACCTGTCCTAGCAGCTGCATGTCCCAGCAGCTACCTGTCCAGCACCTATATGTCCTATCAGCTACCTGTCCAGCACCTTCCTGCCCAGCAGATACCTGTCCAGGAGCTACCGGTTTAGCAGCTACCTGTCCTAGCAGCTCCCTGTCCAGCACATACCTGTCCAGCACCTACCTGTCCATCACCGACCTGTCCAGAAGATACCTATCCTAGCAGCTCCCTGTCCAGGAGCTATCTGTCCCAGCACCTACGTGTCCATCACCTACCTGTCCAGCAGGTACCTATCCTAGCAGATACCTGTCCATCACCTACCTGTCCAGCACCTGCCTGTTCAGCACCTGCCTGTCCCAGCACCTATGTGTCCCAGCACCTGCCTGTCCAGCATCTACCTGTCTAGGAGCTACCTGTCACAGCACCTACGTGTCCCAGCACATGCCTGTCCCAGCACATGCCTGTCCCAGCACCTGCCTGTCCAGAACCTGCCTGTCCAGGAGCTACCTGTCTAGCACCTACCTGTTTAGCAGCTACCTGTCCAGCAGCTACCTGTCCAGCACTTACCTGTCTAGCAGACCAAAATAGAGACAAATAAACTGTCAGAAGCCATGAGAAGGTCATTGGTGACATTTACCTATGCAGTGTCTGTACTATGATGTACTATGATTGAAGCTCATCATTAATATTGTTTCCACAAAGATGATCATTTAACTGATTTAGAACATTTTTCTCTAGAATTTTAGAAGTAACAGGAAGTTTGGAAATAGGTCTGAAGCTAATTATATCTTCAGAATCCAGATATGTCTTTCTGAGTAGATGTTCAGCACATATGGTTAGGTATAGCTAGCAAACTAGTGAAAACAAGCAGTTGTACTAAAGCGGGCTGTAGACAGAAGACAGCTTTCTTACATGACGATACTTGTGCCTCCCCTTTGGTTAAATCACGAGCTCAAACTTTCTTTAAATACTGGCATTTATTAGCATGTTGCGCCACACATAATATGCGATCATGCCATCATGCCATGAAAATATAGAAAATAAATACCAAAACATGAATGAATGACAAAATACAAAACATTCTCATAGAGAACAATTAAACCCTTTTCAGTTAAACAGTATTGCTTGTCAACTTGCAATATAAGCTGTAATAAAACATACCGCCACGTTTTAGCATACAAAATGAGCTAAGTTAGCTTCTGTTTGTCACAAATTTAAGACAAATAAAGACTAAATTGCGAAACCAGTCTTCAGAAACAAAACTCTGATGTTATCTTCAATATAATGCAAGAAAAAGATAAATTAAAAGAATGATTAAATGAATCAAATTATTTTATAATTTATAGTTAACAAATCCTTTCACCTAAGGATGACCAGGTTGAATCTTTTTTATTCTACGGTGTCTCGCAGGTGTTTGTTGTGTCCACAGGTGTGGCGTTCGGTAGGTTGGCGGATCATGGCTTTCTCACTCTCCCTGTACGGTCTTCTCTACCTGTATGAAAAAGCCACCTGGACAGACGCCAGTAGGGAGCGTGCTCTGAAGCAGCAGTTTGTGCAGTATGCCTCCCACCGCCTCAGAGCTGTCATCCCCATCACCAGTTCCACCTGCAGCCAGCAGGTGTTTGGGTAAGCCCCACACCTACTGCTGATCTTATCAAACACCTGACCAACAGCTGAACCCTGAGCGGTTGTGTTTCAGGGAGCTATCTTCAGTTTTCAGCCGTCTGGTCCAGAGAGTGGAATTGAGCCAGGCTGAGCTGGAAGGAAGCATCTGGCAGCTGAGCTCCAAGATTCAGAAGCTGGAGAACATCCAGAGGAGGTCCAAGGCCTTCAGGTGCCACCTCAGACTAACCAGGTTAAGCTCTCGGTTTCAACAGTGGACCAGGACGTGACCAGTTTTCATATGTTCACAGGAATAGAGCCACAGATCTGGAGACTCAGCTGGATGCTTTTTCTGCCCAGTACCTGCAGGGAAACTGAAGCTGCTGTATTCAGGTGCTTCAGGGTCATGGATGATCATCAGGACATCAAGTCTGCAATAACCAACTGACAGACAAAGGGCTTTTTATTTCCTTAAGACTGGGCTTCTGGTTCCTCAAGTAATGCTTTCAGACAGACTGGTCTCTGACCATCGCCATGTCCAAAAATTCATATGATGGGTCTGTTTTCCCACATCCAGCTCTTTTCTGTTGTCTCTATATTCTTCTTTGAGCTTTTGGAGTTTATCAAAAGTTTGATGAGGCGTACAGGTGAACCCAGCCTTGGCCATCTCCCCCAACAGTTCAGCATAAAGCTACTTGTTCTTGCATTGGTCTCAAGTTTAATTTTAACTCTGTTGATGCCCAAATGGCGACCAAACATTTGGTTTCCTCTGCAGACCACTGCACATTCTTCCTTTCCATGCACATTGTCAGTCGCTGCTGCTTCTTTTTTTTAAAACATAGAATAAGACACGCCCACTGGTGATGTCACAGTTTGCAGGAAAGAAGCAGGTATTTCTTGGTTGTCTTCCAAATCAACTTTTCAGGTTCCAAATCTGTTATTTTTTTGGTCTGAATGCACTGGAAGGTTCAACATTGGGTTCTGGAACCAGAACTGGCCCAGAGCCCTGCTGGTGTGAAAGATCTAAAGGAGGCTGAAAACACTGACTCTTCTGGATGAAAGAACCTGAGCCTGAACCATAAAACCAAAGCTAGAAGAGCATCTCAGCTGAGTTTAGAAGATAAAACGAGAAGTAGAATCTTGTTGTTGTCACATTAACTTCTTTTAAACCAGACTTTTCAATATGTACAGACTTGCAGCATCTGTGATGTTCATGCCTTCATGTTAGGGTTCCACAGATAGAAAGTTATGGTTCTGACTCAGATGACCAGCTCAGGTGGAATTTCAACACTGTTGCAATTTCGTCCTCTGTAGAATAAAACAAAACAAAAAATTGAATTAAATAAAATATAACCTGACGTGACTCTGTGTTAAATAAAATAATTTATAAAAAATCATCAAACAGAAATTCAGATGCTTCTGTTTTAAATAAAATAAAACAAAACCTCACTGAGACGAGCACTTCAGACCAGGAAAACAGACAGGGTTCAGAATTCAAGCAGCCCAGCAGGAGAATGAAAAAGGCTGGAAAGCTTGATGAAACAAACTAGACAATCTGGCAAAGGATCAGGATCTGGACCAGTATATGAGGCAGATGGGAACCAGGTGAGGAGATGAGCAGGTGCATGCAGGTGAGGGGACTGAAGACAGCAGGCAGGTGGGTGTCGCAGGATCTGCAAAGGCAGGGGAGTTAGTGATCATATCGGTGAACTCGTGACAATGTGGTCCAGCCAGGCTCAGCCTGAACAAGATGATCTACATGGCTCACCATATGCAGGAGGGTCCGCATGGGTCTGGTGCAATGTGGTTTGGATGGCAGCCAAAGGACCCCTGGCTGACTAAACTGAGCCAGTCCTCAGAGCCTTAGGACATGGAACGTCTCTGGAGGGGAAGGAGCCTGAGGTCATAGTGTGAATTACGAGGGAGGTTGGGGGGGTTTGACAACTTCATCCCCTCTAAAAGAGGCACAAATAATAGATTGGGTTCAAACATGTTTCCTTCTTATCCATAATGATAAATATTACAATAAATAGTTTATTCATATTCATGCCAGGAAGATGCTTGTAGTAAAATGACAGACCCTCTGAAGCGGACTAGTTTATTACACTTGTTTCTCACTTTCAGAGTTTCAGAATACTATTGTGTCAGGTGACTTAAGAGAAATGCTAACATGTGTGTACGGCTTTCCATTTAAACAAAATCTATCTGGCAGCTTTCATAACATGCAGATGTGCACTGTGGTCAGTTTGTAAACAATGCCTAAAGCTGCTGCGTTGCCAGGTTTGACAGTTTCACCCTTTTGGAAACAACGTTAAATTGAATTGACAAGAGAAATATAATATGGATGTTTGCATGTTTGTAGTGTTATTTGTGTATTTATTTGTGTATTAGAATAGCACATCAAATCATTAGACAACATTATTTTATTTTAATAGGCTTTTGAATGGTGTTTTATATAGACTTTTGCCTTTTTGATATTAACTTATATAGGGAACCCCTTGCAGCAGTTTTCACTCAGGTGTGCACGAGTTTCATCTATTTGGGTTGTTGAACAATTAACATCCATGTGTACTGAAAGCTGAGTAATTGTAGTAGTTGTATCGGTTCAAATATGTGACTACTTTATCGAACTCAGATTAGATTTTGTTTACAGAGCCAACATTAGCAGGAGGAAAGGAGACATAAAGCACTATTTTGGTGCCAAAAAAAGAGTTGAATCTTAGGACTTAATAGGAGGACAGAGAGCAGCTAGAAGCTGGACAGGATGAGATTAAGCAGGTAGAAGGAAGACAAGAGGACAGAGAGCAGCAAGGAGGAGGACAGGATGACAGGATGAGGGTGATCAGGCAGGACCAAGTAGCAACAAGTAGAGCTGGAAAGGAGACTACAAAGATGTACTGCCATCATGTCAGATATTCAGGTAAATATTAATTTTAGAAAATGATAAAATGCATGATTACAACACCCTGTTGTTCTCAACTAATAAGCTATAAGCTAGGACTTAAAGTTTTGGCCACTGAAGGACTATCAACAATTATTGCATGTTAATAATGTGTTTAGTTCTTTTTTTTTTTCCTGCATGTATATTCATGGTTAATACAACCATCTGGCAAAAACATTCAATGTATATATGCAATTTCACCTTGTAGCAGATTTTTTGTGCTAATGTGAGGGGTGGGCGTGTCCTTCACCAGTCCTCTCTGGCAGTTTATACTAACATCTTTATTAACATCTGAAATCCTAGTTCTGTCAGAGAGGACTAAGGATCACCAGTAGTGGGACATTTATTGTGCTTTCACATCTACACCATTTGGGCCACTTAAAGCGGACTAGAGTCCAGAACACCTGCAAGTGCGGTTCGTTTGGGCTGGTGTGAAAGCGGACCAATTTAATTTGGTCCGAACTAAAGAATTGTACCGGTACGGTTCCATGTGGACTCAGGTTCGGTTTGCTGCTGGTGAGAATACTGCCTCGATTCGGACCTACTCTGGTATGTACGTAGCTTTTTGGTCAACCGAAGCTTCCGTAGCAAGCCGCATGGTGTGTTTTTGGAAGCATAAAATTTCTCCGCACGAGTTTGTTTTGGAGCCGACGATGGTGTTCTGCAACACGTCTTCTCCGCTCCAAAAGCAGCCGCAGAGTTCTCATGCTGAAAGCGAGATTCATAATAGAACAACAGCAGTTTTTGTGTTTGGTGCACAAGGCAATGATCATAATATACAGCCGCAAACACCAGCAGCAGAGCACAGTTCATTGTCAAGAAATAAACAAACAGCATAATGTTTTCTTCCTTGATTTCTTCCCTCTTCACATGCTGCCCCAATCAGCTTTCATCTACGTCACCCAAAAACACGGTATTTTGTGAACAGCGCCGCCACATGAGTGGCATCAACAGTGGTT